>JAOWBL010000008.1:354685-379209 GCA_028564865.1 Zenarchopterus dispar | reverse complement strand
TGTGATTAGTTGTTCTAGTTGCTTAACTTGTCGATAAAGTTCTTTCAAAAGTGTCTTATTGGGACGTGTAATTAATTCATCCCCACTAAGTCCATCGTTGTAGAATGGTTTATTTGTCTGAAGTGATCATAATAATCCCACTTTGTTGGGTTTTAAGGGTTTCACCACATCAGGAAAATATGTCATATAATGTCATTGTTGGAAACGGTGATAATTATATTAGTTGGGATATTCACACCTTCCCATTCATTTAAATCCATACTTTTGACTGGCAGTGTTAAAGTAAAATATGTTATTGGCTTTGCTTTGCTGCTAATCTTGATTCAGACAGTGAATTTTAGACAGTGAAAGTGAAAATAGGAAAAAAAAACAAAAACACCTATCATCAAATGCTGCATTGGTAATGAACCAACATGGAAATAGATTCTTAGTTGGAAAAAACATTTTCTCAGTAATTTGGGGACATTTAAGTAAAGGTCACTAGAGGGGGAAGACCATTTAAAAGAAGAAAAAAGAAAGTAGGACAAGAAGTCCTGATTCGCCAGGTATATTTTTGAAATGAAAAATGTGAGCGGATGAAGTAACATTTTTTAAATTATTTATATATATATATATATATATATATATATATATATATATATATATATATATATATATATAGGTAACATTAGTGCCTTTCATATTGCAGCCATAATGACATTTCATTTTTGTTTATAAAAATTAGGCTTAGTATATAGAAGTTTTTTTGGGTTTTTTTAATAGTATTTTTTATAAACAACAAAATGAGCAGATTAGCTGCATTGTCTAAACAAGTTGTAAAGTTTCAGTACTTTCTGTTTTTTTTGTTTTTTTTTTTAAAGTAGAAATAAAAAGTCCGTGTCAGACATTTGTTTGCATACAAATAATTTTAATCCAGTTTAAAAGTTAATTTTTAAATGGTTATTTTGACATTTAATAAGTGGTTAAGTTTCACCTGTGATGGACTGGCGAACTGTCCAGGATGGATTCCTGCCTTTTGTCCAAAGAGAGCTGGAATAGACTCGTGACCCTGAAAAGGAATAAGCAGGTATAAATGATAGATGGATGCTTATATTCTGATTAACATCCATAATCATAATCGGCTGTGATCTGAAACAGGTTATTAATGGACAGAATGTTGACCGACTTAATTCAATATATACCAATCTAATTTGATATTTTTGTCATTGATGAGTCAGATGTTTGTCTCAATGCTTTCAAATCGACTAAACTAAGACAAATGTTCTTGTATTCACAAATTCCAATGTAGCTTGCAAGGTGGCATTTTTCTGATGAAAATCTTCTTTTTGTTTTCTTATAGTCAGCGTTGCATGTAAGGATTGTGGACTAAAGTTTACCGACTTGGATGACTACAAGACCCACCTGCACCAGCATGCCCTGGAAGAGGAGGACCCCCCTTCCAGAGATGACGAGACTTTTATGCCAGCCCTGGATGTTGGAGAAAGCAGAGATGAAGACATGAGTGCTGCAGATGAGCGTTCTGTGAGCAGTTTAGCAGCAACAAAATCAGAAATGATGCAGAGCATTTCCACAGACTCGAAGAATGTTTATTCCTGCTCAGTTTGTGGTAAAATGTACATGTATCGGGTTTCATTTGAAAAACACAAAAAGCTCCACGAAGATCCGCCTTTGAAAGAAAACAGCCAGCCTCACAGTGAGCAGAATTTACGCAAGTATGAGTGTCCAGATTGTGGAATGTCATTCATCAGGAAAACACGGCTGATTGGTCATCTGAGAGGTCACAGGGCACGTGGGCAGTTTAAACCAAAGTGTGATCAGTGTAACAAATGCTTCACAAGCATAAAGGCGTGGTTGGCTCACATTGATTTGCATAACAACAAGAGGTTTTGGTGTTTAAGCTGTGCTCGAGGCTACGTAGATGAACTGTCGCTAGATAAACACCTGCAGCATCACAGTCTGACTAGACAGGACAAGACTAAGGATGAAAGCACACAGCACGGGACTCTCACAAACACACACACTCGTGTGAAGGATCACCGCTGCAACTACTGTGGGAGGACCTACTATCATTACAGAAAATTGATTTCACACAGAAGGAAGCATTTTAAAAAGCCCCTCGCCTCCAGCAGCAAGCCTTCAGGGAGCCCTGTCTTCAATGAAAAAGAGGAAGATGCTAAAGAGGACTTTCTGCTCACTAGTGAGAAAGAAGAGATGAAAGAAAATGTGGAAGAGCAGCTGGAGAAGGAAGGAAACATGCAGACAAGCGAGGGTCAGAGCCCACGGCCCCACCCTGATGGTGGAGATTTAGAAAACTCTGATGAGTCAGATTGTGGAGAACCTTTACATTGCCTCAGGTTTTCCAGATCCTTCTGCTGGTCTGAACCCTCAGGAGATGTCGACTCACACACGGGACACGAACTGGCCGAGAAAGAGCCAAACCTGCACAGAGAGCACAAGTATTGGGAATGGGAGTGTACTGAATGCAATATGGGCTTTGATGAAATGGCAAAGCTGCACCTGCATTATATTAAACACGCAACAGGGGAGGTGCCAACGCTACTGGATGAGATTGAAGGTTGAATCTTTTCAGTAGTTTTTTTGTCAGGTTTTTCTGCACCTGACAGGAATGGGATTCTTTAGTATTAGGAGCACAGACTAGTGAGTTTCACACTGACTATAGAAAAGTAAACCTCAACATTTAGTCGTATCCTGTGAGATCATGCTATTTTTAAAGCTTTATCTGTTTTCTGTGCCTGTTATATCTAACAGCCTGATCATGAATAGGGAGAAACAGTTATAAATAATCAATGAATGAATCTTTCATCCGTCAGGAGCTGAGGTACACCCTGGACAGATCATCCAGTTCATCACAGGGCCACAGAGACGAGCAACTCTGCACACTCACTCCTGTGGTCCGTGTAATCTCAGCATTCAAGCAAACGTGCATGTTTTTGGATTGTGGGAGGCATCTGGAGCACCCACAGCCACAGAGAGAACCCAGATACACCACTTTGCTGCCTTTATATTTTTACCTTATGGAGTGTGTTTTTCCCACTTTGGAAAGCAGAGTGGAACTGTGAAGCAAAATTATGCATTTTTCTTGTAAAACTAGATAAAGTGAAGTAAATTTCCAGTGAATTCAGTGTTTCTTTTTGTGTGGATGTACTAGAGACTCCTAACCCCTCTTACAGTTTTTAAAAGAGGGAAAAATCTGTGATAATTGAGCCATTATCCTTGCTTAAATACCTGAGTGATTAGTTTCATATTTCTCCTGTCAAGTACATTTATTCACCACAATATCATCGATAAGATAACTATAATTCAGGACTTATTGAAACTTGTCAATTTAGGTTATGTGTTGTCTAACCTACTTGTTTTTGGAGTTACAATATGAGAGCAGTGCAAAGTGAAAAATTTACTCTAGAAAGAAATCCTCAGAGTATCTGATGGCATTTTGAAATGGAAGAAAAAAAAGGGCACACTGATACGCTTGCAGTTAAAACAATGAACAGCAGTAGCAGTAAGGGGGAGATTTTGTTATGTACTTAAGAAATGCAGCAGTTTATTTAACATCTACGAGTGTGTGACTGGAAAAATTATACTGTTTTGATATTGAAGCTATGTAGGCGGGCAATAGACTGGCGATCTGCAGAGGGTCGGCTTCTGCCTGAATATAGCCAAGATGGAGTCCAGCAGACCCCTGTCGCCCTGAACAGAAGGATGCAGGCATGATGGAGGGAGGTTGTCAAGAGTTTGGAGATTGTTATGCTGATGCAGTGAATTTAACACTGCAAACAATGTCCTGCAGTTCATGCTGCACTTGTTCCTCTGTATGGTAGGATACACAGTAATGTGTTGATATTAAATCATTATTCATATAAAGCATTTTCACACTTTCTAATCAAATAATTTGTAATTTTAATCACAAATCTCGGACCGCCAGGAGGAAGTTTATTGCACTTCAGCACAGGTTTATTTATCAGGTATGTCAACTCTTTAATTCCAATTGAAATCATTTTAATAATAATTTGATAACTTTATTTTTAAATACCTTAGTGAATCAATATAAAATTGAAAAATGAAATCAAATAAAAAGATGTATTGAGGTATTTTAAGAGTGCGTAAATATGTCTGATGGTCATCTTTCAAAAAAAAATAAAACTCCAGTGTTTAACTAATATAGTTGATAAAGTGGTTGCATTTTAAACTTTATATTGGCCTGTTTAGTTTTTTAATTTTTCTAACTTGACCAAAACACTTTTATGTAACTTCAGTGTAGTAATTAATAATTTGTGAATATCAGTATAATAACATTTTTGACCAGTTTTTAATAGATGACTAAAATTACATAGAATGACCAATTACATTGCCAACATACAGTATATGAAGTATTGTATTTCTGTGGCTTAAAACACTAGAACTGGGACAAAACAACTGTGTTTAGAAAAATGTAATCACATTATCTTAAAGTGCATTCTGTCTTTCTTTTTTCAGAAATTTAAGGAAGCAAAACAAGTTCCCTGTGTTTCATTTTGCTCCATGAAATTAAGTGCCATTTTTGTGTTTTGTCTGATGTCCCCACCATAGATAAGGATGCTAAGCTCACTGGAATCAGTTACAGGGCAGTTATCACAGTTGCTGGATATGGACTACTTATCTGCATCTACAGGTGGAGATGTGAAGTTTTGGTCCACTCAAGCCATCCACTTACAAGAATTATGTAGGGAAAGCAGCCATCCATCCATCCATGCTCTATACCAGCTGAATCGCATTACTGGGTCACAGGGGTCTGCTGGAGCCAATCCCAGCCCACTGCAGGCGAGAGGCAGGGATACACCGTGGATAGGTCGCAAGTCCATATATAGAGACGCCCCACACACACCCACACTCACGCCTATGGGCAATTTAGAGTTCTCAGTCAACCTTGTATACATGTTTTTGGACTGTGGGAGGAAACTGGAGTGTCCGGAAAGAACCCACGCAAGCACGGGGAAAACACGCAAACTCCACACAGAAAGACTCTTGACGGGATTCAAACCAGGAACCTTCTTGCCGTGAGGCAACAGTGCTAACCACTACCCTACCGTACAGGAAAGCAGCCGCGTGCCTTTCATAAGACACTGGTTGAAGAACACTACATCTCCCATGATTCCCATGATGTACGCGCCCTTCTACGTGTGACGTCGGCATGTCTGCAGCTCCTCTGTGTTTGCTTTTGTGCGAAACGACGCGGAGGTGGTTAGGCGGTCAGGTCAGCCCTGGTAATATTGTTCTGTATCCTCCGATTTCATTCAAGATGTACAGCAGTCATGGTGAAAGGGTGGACGTACGAAGTGAGTGGACATTTCGCGTAGTTGGTTCTGAAAACAGTTCAGAAATGCTGAGATTTTCACAAGAATTTTACCTAAATATGTGAATGAGGCTAACTGGGCTACCATTATCTCTGTGTCTGAGTTTATTGTGGAGAGATTGTCCCGGAAAAATGATTAAGACGTTACATTTAAAATGTGTCTTCGAGTGATAACCAGACATGTTTATCTGCTCCCACATAAGAGCGTCCAGCAGCTGCCCTCGATGTCCATACGTCACCTATTGTAATTCAAATGTTTTAAGCCCCGTTCCCCCAGCTGTCCCTGGTGGATAACAAAGATGCTGTCCACTTGTACGAAATAGAGAGCACACTGTATTAACATTTCCTAACTGTAATTAAGAGTCTCTTGTACATTTATGTGGAGGATCTGAATTAACTGAAACATCAGAAGCAGAGAACCATGCAGAGTCCAGCGCAGACTTACACTGAGTCAAACCATGGGGCAACATCAACTGAAGAGCATCTGCTGGACACAGAGTCTCATCCAGGGCAAAGGGGGTCAGAGCCGGAAGAGGAGGACAACCAATCACCTGCTCCTGCTGATACTGAAACCGCAATTACACCAGAGAAGAGTCAAACGGGACTGCAAACGGCAGAGACACCTGCAAGCATGGCCATCGCACCAGCAGTTGAGATCGAGTCAGGTGCCGAGTCACAGATGGAGCCCTGGAAAAACACTGCAACGATGGGCAAGGACTCTGCTGCAAAGTCAAGTGCCCCAGCTGAACCAGCGCCTGATGTTGGTTCAAATCCTGGCTGTGATGGGAAAAAAGCAAAGAAGCAGAACAAAGGTGTGAGCGAAGGCAGGAAGTATGTTCTTTCCAAGAAAGCCATGGTAGATCCTCTGAAGATGGATATGTCTAAACCACTGGTTATGCCTCTCACATGTGAGTATAGCCACCCGTGTTGTACTAATTCAGATTTTATTGTCATAATTTACCAGACAATGTGTGTGTGTGTTTTTTTGCTTTTGACTTCAGTAGAAAAGAGTGGGTCTGTGTTATCTAGATACTTGTTTTTCATTTTTGTTTTATATGAAGGTTATTTTTGAGTCTTTAGCAACCTTTACTCTCCAGGATATTTTTAGCACGGATGAACAGAATTAAAATCCCATCTTAAGCTATGATTTTTCTTTTAGCTAATATTCTTACTTTGTTTTAACGTTTGCTTGTATCACCAGTATCCATGCATGCTACATGTAAACCTTCCTCTCCTCCTGTCATGTTTTCCCGTAGCATCTCAGCTCTCCCTGCAGTGCATCGAGTGTCACATAATCTTCAGTGATCCCAAGAGCAAAGAGCGTCACCTGAAGCTGAGCCACCCAGCTGAATATGAACAGTGCATTCTGAGGAATGCCCTTTTTGCCTGTTACGTTTGTGACCGCCACTTCACGAACTCCACAGAGCTCATGGTGCACCAGAAGGCCCACACGGAGAAGAAACCCTTCAAGTGTCCAATCTGCAATCAGGCCTTCAAGAAGTCATCAGAGCTCACCGCTCATAAAAAAATTCATTTCGGCCAGAATGGGTATGCGTGCACTGAGTGTGGAAAACCTTGCAAAACGCTGACATTGTTAAAGTATCACCAGCGTACACACACAGGAGAGAGGCCGTATGTTTGCAAAGACTGTGGAAAGAGATTCACCATGTCCAAAGCTCTGCAAAAACATATGGTGTTACACTTGCCAGAGGGAGCTGAAATCGAAGGGGGAGACGCCAAAGAAAAAGCAAAACAGAAGAAAAACAATGGTAAGGAAATGTCACAAATATCATTACATATATAAAGATGGAAAAAATATGTTATATAAGTGTTTGGGGCCACAATAATTGTTGGAGTGAAACAGTTTGAAAGCCAGTAGGTGTGTTGCCATGAAATGTGGTTTAAGTTCTCATAACCCCTCACAATGAATAGAAATCACATCATTATCTCTTTGTCGTTTTAATTAAAATCTGCGCTTTTATATAGATAGTAACAAAATACCAGAGTAGTTACAATTCGAAGGGCAATATAGGAAATACTTGCCAATTCTCAATGTATTCAGAGTATCAGCATCTGTGAGAATTTTTCTATATTCATCATTTGAAACCATATAATTTTTAAGAAAAGAATCCCAACTAATTTTCATTTTTCTAAAAGGAAGCAGAGGAAGTTTTGTTGCGTTCCCTCGTAAAGTCCGGCTCTGAGTCCGCAGGTGGAGAGGCATTGAGATGCGAGTTGTTGGATTAAGCTAGCTACCTGGCATTAGTATTATGTCGACAATATGAGATTATTTTACACTGGATTGCTCGTTATGCAACATCACAGTGTCCAGAGGCGTTATAAATGTTGCTAAATCTAAAGAAGAAACCTTATGAAGCATTTAAGGAGCCATCAGGTAAAACAAGGACTTTATTCAATCTAAAAACTTTCATGGACATGTTAAAGATGTTTAGGCAGTCAGCTTTATGACAGACATTTGGACCTCTGACATGTGACCCATGTCTCCAAGTTTGATGTCACACTGGGTGGGTATAACGTTGGTATAAAAACATCTAACATTAAAGTGCAGTGTTACATAAATGAGCTCCAAGGATCAAAAACAAGCAAGTCAATAGCTGAAGAAATTGAGGTAATGCTGGGAAAAGAGAACAGCCCAAGTTCACGATGTTTTGTATGACAAGCAAAATGAAAAAAAAAGCAGTGTGTGAGATGAATGTGTCAAAGTTGGGATTCCACTATCTCTAACTAGTGGAAATAAATATTGAAAAAAAAATATATATATATATTTTTAAAATCACTAGTATCAGATCAGTACTTGGTATCAGCCGATACCTAAAGCTCAGGTATTAGAATCGGCTTCTGAAAAGAAAAATAGTGTCAGAACATCTTTACCAAATAGTTACAAAATAACTTATTCTTTTCAGTCTGATTTTGCTTTGCTGTGTTAAGAGCTGAGAACACTCTGCATGTTGACATGCTACATTAAGATGGTGACCACCGGTATCTGTTGACAATAAATGACAGTAAGCTGAGTAAACCTTCCCTGACCTGTTAATGTAACTTCCGACTTTTAGTCTCAGCCTTGTTTTCAGGTTCAGTTGTAAAATTTTGTAAAACCCCTCGCATATACTTGTTCTCCAGTCCTTAACATTTTTCATCCTTTACTCTCGTCAGGTACTTCTACAGTAAAGTATCCTTGTTCTCTATGCAAGGCCACTTTCAAGAGTTGCAAGACACGGTTGCGTCATATGAAAACCAAGCACAACGGGGTTCCCGCTGCAGCCAGTAATGCCTACCTGCTTGGGCAACAGGTGGAGCAAAGCGGACCCATTATAACTCCAATATCCATTTCTCAACCATCACTGTTACAGCTGGAGCCCAATGGACCTCTGCAAAAAGTTGATGCTGATATTGACACGGAGCAGATTCGGAAACTTATTGAATCACTGGGAAATGTGCAGAAAGTGAACCAGGTTGTCATATTGGGGCAAGTGCCACCTGATGCCCCGCCGCTGGAAGTGCAGCAGCTCTCGCAACCAGCAGTGGCCGTGAATGTGAATCTTAGTCCTCCGCAGATAGATTTTATAGGACTAAAAGAAACAGAATCTAGGACAACTGAACTGGACCCCACCAGTAACCCATGTGATCCAATGGAGCAAACAATTATACTAGAACCCATTACTCCAGAAGGACAGCTAGAAAACCCTTCGTTCTCAGAACTAGGATCCTATGTAGCAGCAGGTGAGAATATAGAACTGACACTTGTTGCAGCAGGAGAGATGGTGGAACCAGAGGGAGAGGTGGTACATAACAGCCTTCAACGGCCTGAGATCGGGGCAGTTCACTATGACACTGTGGTTTCTCAGAATGACACTGAAGATCTCAAGCAAAATCTGGAGCAGACGGTCATATTAGAACTCACGCCGGCTTTGACACCAACCGTAGAGCTGGAACAATCCCAAACTGAACCACAGAGTGAAATCCCTTCCTCGTCTCTTTTATTGAACGTTGACCAGGAGATTCCTGAGCAGAATGCAGATCAGACTGTAACAGACGAGCAAGCAACCACTCTTTTAGTACCACCTCTTACCCCTACAGTCCAATTGGAGTTAACACCTATACTACCAGAGCAACAGGATCTGTCCTCTTTTCCTTTAGCTCCACCAGAGACAATCACACAAGCCCCAAGTGAATCTGAAACTAACTCCAAGGAAGATGACTCGGATATGAAAACAGTAGCTGTAGATCAAGCGCATGACATAAATAAAAATACACAGGAACAGGCTGAAGACGAGGTGTCTGAGAAATCGCAGATAGTTGATGAGAATCCCATGCCTGAAGCAGCGGAGCAGTCTACTAAAGAAGACACTGTGTTACAGTTGAAGACTAAGGAGGGGCCCCAGAACACAGAGTTACCCGTAAATGTAATGTCAGCTCAAGAGCTGGTGAAAGTACGCAAAAGAAAACCAGCAAGAACATTTATTTTTCCAGGTTATATGCAAGACCTGGTTGGGTCCATATACAATGATGACTTATATTTTGATGCCAAACCTGCCAAGCGCCAAAGAACAAAAAAATCTCATCTTGTTGTTAAATTTGGCCCACAGAGCAAAGACAAGAAAAACAAGAAACAGAAGAAGACACCACAGCAGCGTCAGACAGTACAGGAAGATTTGATGAGAAGTAAAGCCCCGGCGAAAAAACTCTCTGGCAAAAAAGCACCATCAAAGACGAAGGGAGGGAAAGGGAAAAAGGTCAAGACGGGGGGAACCATGTCATCGGGAGCTGACATGAAATCTCCTTCAGCGCAGACTCTACAAGGGAAACAAATGAAAGAAGATACAAGTAAAAATAAAATGAAAAAGCAGAAAGTATCCAAGCAAAGTGTGTCACGTTTAAGTGAGCACAAAGCCGGAGCTTCGCCGATGTTTAAAAAGAAAAAACAAGCAAGAATATTGCGAAAAGATCAGCCCAAGGCAGCAAAAAATGGGAAGGCAAAGAAAAACTTAGCAAGCAAGGAAAAAGTAAAACAGCCAGATGTTCCTGGCTCTAACATAACAGAAGACTCTCTTCTTCTACTGAAAGGTCACAAACAGCCCCAGCTGAAGGTTTACAAGTTAGACCCTTCAAAAGCCTCATCTCAGACACCGGAGGTTTCATCTGAGTCCCAAACAGCACCTAATCAGGGCACGAGTGAGTCCACAGATGATGTACCAGCAGGAGGGAAGAAAAAAGGAGGACGAGCCAAGAAGAACCAGAAAGCTCTTTCTCTGTTGTCCTCTTTGCAGGTTTCTCGTCCACCACCTGAGACACAACCCATCAAGCCAAAGATCACCAGGAAACGTAAAACCTCTTCTAAAGTCGAGACTGAAGGAGTTATAACTTCCAAGCGATCTTTAATGTGTAAGGACTGTGGGGAAAAATTTAGTGACGTCCCATCCCTTCAGAAGCACAAGACGGACGCGCATATCATAGAGAGTCCTAGTCTCACATACACCAACGGGAACATCTTTGAGGGTGTCTCCAGGTTAGAGTTCTACCAGCTTCCGAAAGAGCATCATAAGGTTGTCGGGGTGAAGAACGCTGCCACGGACTGGGATACCGAGCCTGAAATGGGAGAGACGACATCAGAAGAAAGAGAGCAAAGTGTCTCTTTTCCAGCTTTGATTCCCTCTCCATCTTTACCAGTTTCTCCTCAAGATGTTGAAATGAGTGCCTATGAGAATAAGGGTGCGAGTAAAACGATGGAAGGTGATCAGTCTCAGAAGTCTCCAGAAGTTCCTGCATCATCTGATGAACTGAAAACTAGTAAGAATCAACCGCATTTCACAACTGAATCCTCCTTTCTTACAGCTGCTCAGAGTAAGAGTGTTGAGACCAGTGGAGACAAGCGAGAAGAGGACGCCACAAAGAATCCCAGCTCTGAATCCGAAGTCCAGAGCACCACAGATGAAGATGTTAAAGAGGGTTTAATTCTAGAGGTGGATTTAGTTACTGTTGGGGAGCAGAATGAAAGACAAGATATAGTCTTGAATAGAGACACTATTCCCCAAAATGAATCAAATGGAAGCTGTAGTTCTGAGAGAGGAATAGGAGACGAACAACCTGAGCAAGTTACTAAAGATGCAAATGAAAAAAGTCTCACTTCTCAAACCGTGTCGTGTTCCACTCATAACATTGAGGTCAAAGAAGAGGAGGAAGAGGTGTTAGTTCAAAAGAAAAAAGAAGTTGGCCGAGGAGTTGTCATAAGGAAGGCTGCAAGAGGCAAAAGAAGAGGAACAGGGTGTTTAAAACGGGGGTTGATGTCAAAGAAGAGTTCAGTCGGAGATTCCCCCAGAGGAGCAGAATCTGAGAATGAACAGGATGACTGTCAGGTAGTTTATGAACAACCTCCCTCTTCAGATTTAGAAATGCCAGAGGGTACGATGAGTACAAAGACTCAGACCAGTCCTGAATTTAAGGCCCTCAAAGCGACTTCTCCTGCTGTGTCTGTGCCTTCCATCCCTCCTATATTAGAGGAATCCCCAGAGGAACCGGTTGTGTTTGAGCTGGAGTCACTTACCACCAGTGTTGAGGAAGTGATGACCGAAGGAGGGCTGCAGGGAGAAGGGGAGAAAGACAGGGAGACCGACCAGTCTCCAGGTATCATCCTGGAGAGGTTCCTGACCTCTAGGCAGAGAGAAACTGCTGATAAGGAGACTTGCTTGATGCAAATGAGTCAGAATGAAAGACTGGTGAGTTTCTGCTTTTACCATCAAAAACATACAACGAAAAGTGGATTCAATATTAGAAATATTTCATTTCTTTTTGTTCCAGGGTTTAGACAGCATTGCTGATAATGAGGTACAAGTTCTTGGGAGTCAAGAAATCAAGACTGAAGATCACAGTTCGGACCCCCTTTTGGTTACACCCACCTGTCAAAGTAGGCAAAGCGTGAGTGTGCAGCTGCAGCACCATCGACATGTGAGGACTGTTCTGGTGAAAGAGGAAAGAAGCCCTGTGCTGAATGATGTTCAGATCACACAAGGCAGTAAACAGATGAGGTGGAACGTGGAGTCAGTCAGCAATGAGCAAACAGACATGCCATGTAAGTGTTAACAACCCGATATTATGTCTTGATTTTTTTTCCCTTACCGTCACTGGTTTATGAAGCTTTTTTATACATGTAAAAGTCAAACGTGCATACCAACAGTATTTCTTCTCATGTAGAAGTCACTATGTGACATTTTGGCAGTCTAAACAGGTAAGGCATATTGTAAAATATTTCTAAATATATTGTAAAATATTTAATAGTCATTTAATGCAAGGAAAAGTGGTCTGCATGTCCTTAAGAAATTCTTTGTGTATTCCTGGTATCTGAAGAACTAAAGTTCGAGTGGCCATTTTTACTTTTGATCACAAAGTCTTGATATCAGAAAGAAAATCCACATTCATAATGAGTGTTGTGACTAATGTTACCACTTGAGCAATGAAACGATACTGTTTTTTTTTTTGTTTGTTTTGTTTTTTAACATCAAACTGACAGCGTGCTGTGGGGAACATTAAGACCCTTAGTAAAAATATCTCTCATGTAATTTCTCTTGTAATTTTTAGATCCTCGATTGTCTAGTTTAGAAAATGAGCTTTATAGGTTAATATGACATTTACTGTAGCATCTTTCTATGCATGAAGCTCATATTTGAATTAAAATAAACAATAAAAGCCTCCTAACTCAGCTAAAACTTTGGTGGTAAAAGCTGAAGTCATACTGACTAACTTTGTACATCTTTTTTTCCCTTTTTTTTTTCTTTTTAATAATGTACAAACCTTTTCTCTCCTCTGACTTGAAAACCCCCATTGTGGTGTGCAGATGTAGATCGTAAATAGTAGTTGGATGTCATCTTTAAGGTGTCCTCGAATGATTTTTATTTATTTATTTATTTTATTATTATTATTATTTGTTATGTGTTCAGACCCAGTAGAGAACCTAACGGTTGGTGCTGGTTTAAGACTTGGGTTTGCTGTATTAACCCTTAAAGAGACAGGACCTAAAATGGTGTTTCAGGGAGAGCAGGCGTGAGGAATTTCTGATCTTGAGGAAAGCGCTCCTGTTTGGTTCAGATGTTTCCGTACTTCAGCAGACTTTGATTCAAATGACTGTCATTAACAAATTCGCCCAGACCTTGATGATAAGCTGATGATCCATTCGTTTGAATCAGGTGTCTTGAAGCATCTAAAATATGAGTGCAATGTGCCCTGAGGAACATGGTTGGGAAACACAGATGAAGAGCATATGCTAACAACTGAAGATTTGGGCTTTCTTGAAGCAGGTGATGAATTAGTAAGTCCATATGCTGCTAAGAACATGTGTCTGGGTGTCTGTTTTTCAGTAGTTGAGAGTGGGGAGACAACAGGAGACTGTCACACAACCCCGGAGTTCAACACCAGCCAGTGTATCTTTTACCCAGTTAAGGAGGAGGAGAGGGAGGTCCTACTGGGAGCTGCTCAGACCAGTGGAGGACGATCAACTGTAGAGGGGACTGAGGATGAAAGTCAGCCAGGACATCAGACTGCAGATTGTGACTTGTGTGAGTACCTGTCTTGATCAATATTCCAAGTGTATTCACCTTTAACCAGTGAGCTTAGAAATAATTCATTTCATTCTGATGTTGTTGAAACAGATGAGGGAAGACCTTCTGCACCAGAGTATCAAGAGACAACAATGGGAGGTCTGCTGGCTGAGCCAGGGGTTGGTGACTTTCCAAACGGTCAAGGTTTGTTTGCCCTTTAAGAGCTTGGGACTATTTGAATTAAAGTGCTAATCTAGTCATTGAAACATATTATTAACTGATGTTTCAGCTGTGTCAGACTCTGAGTGGCAGCATTCATCAGACCTCCGGGACTTTCTTCTCCAAAGCTCTGATGAGGAAGACATGAGTGGGTTTAATTTGACAGATCCTCAGCTTGACACAGAAGCAGAAGTGATGGCCTATTTCAACAAGAACCAAACTAGCAGTGCAGAAAGGCCAGCGCAGACATCATCAAAGTACAGTAAAACTTCAGTTTCTTTAAGTCTATAAGCTTTGACTTGCCATGTGACATTGAAACACAACAATGTTGTCACACTGTGCAAAAATAATTTTAATCTATTTGCAAGTCTAATAACTGCTCTTATTAGGGACACTTAAGGATTAACTTAACTCCTTCGCTTCGTTTTTTTTTTTTTCCCTCCCAAAGTTTGCCAACTTCATCAAACCAGCTCCAATTATCAAGAGATGACACCAGAACTAGAAAACCCATCGATTACTTCTGCAAATATTTCAGTTGGGATACCTGGGTAGAGATTGCCACTTGCACAAATAAATTAACAAACATGCCAAATCCGATCACTTCCAAAGAGGTTGCATGCTTTGTTGGAATCCACATTGGAATGGGAACTTTGAAGGTCCGTATCCTTATTTAATTTCCCAAATGGTAGCTTGACTGTTAGTTGGACACAAAACCACAAAATACCTGAATTTATTATGTCTTTTGTTCTTTTTCAGTTTCCCAGTCCGAGGCTTTACTGGGAGGACTTGACTAAAGTGCCCTTGATTTCCGAAGCCATGCCCCTGACTCGTTTCCTTGATCTGTCTCGTATGCTGAAGCTAACTTCTCCTTCAAAGGATCCAGGCAGTAGTAATGTAAGCAGCCAAAAGCAAGGCGGAAGTTGCTCACACAGTCAAAGTATAATTTCTCAGCATAATGATGAGCAGTGTCAGCATGACAAGACACACGACTTGGACAGTTCAGAGAGACAGTCTGATCCTCTGTGGAAAGTTCAGTCATTATTGTGTCATTTCAATGAGGGGTGCCAGTCACTGAGACGGCAGGGTGATTATGCTGTTGATCAATACTCACTTCCCCTGACTGCAAAAATTCACATTAATAGGGTGTCTCTGCTCTGCACTACATTGATTGGATTTGGTGGTCTAGTCTTAAGCGTAGATCTAAAACTGGATCTCTCGGATAAAGAAGATGCTGTGGAAAAAATGGTCCCCAAGGGCAGTATGGTGTTCCTGTGCAAGCAGGAGCTCTCCACCCCTGCAATGCTGGAACGTCTCTTAGTTGCTGGAGTTCATGGGGCAGGAAGAGTAGGAGGAGCACGAGGACAGATCGGAGACGAGTTTGTGAGCTCCGATGGGAAGTTGATGTTGCGCAGATCGCATTGCGGCTTCATACTTTCTACGGCAGGAAATGGTCAGAGGAGCTTGCCTTCTCTCATCGACAGCTTTGAGAAGGCCCAGATGTCAGCCCGTCTCAACAGAGATTTGCAGAACTTGTATTCGATCCCCCTCACAGCCTCGGCGCCAAGCTGCTGGCCACAAGCGGTGCTCTGGTACCTGACAGATTTGGCTTTGGTGAACTCCTGGCTCCTGTACCGACAAGATCACAGAGAAGCATTGGCACCCTTGACTCTTATGGCCTTCAGACTTGAAGTGTCCAAAGCTTTGATTCTTTCCAGCGGCACAGAGACACAAGACTCAGTTCCCCCTCAGCCATCCTCAGAGAAGGCTAGTGCATCAAATGAAACTCCCACCACTCCCGTCACGGTGGAGGAGAGTCCTCTACCAGATGCAGCCACTCGGTACGATGGTTCAGGCCACTGGCCGGAGCAGCTTGGAGAAGGGGAAGGGGGGAGGTGTCGTTTTGGGAATTGCCAGAGAACATCAAGGGTGCTATGCCTTAAGTGTTGTGTCTTTCTTTGTATCTCACGAAATCACAACTGCTTTTTGAATTTTCATAACCAAGAGAGTTCGAGAAAAGAACAGTGACGATTACCTTTGTATTTTTTACACATGTTGTTGTCTTATTTAGAATGCAAGTGTGTTCCTGGTGTATGTAAATGGGTGTCCACCTTTTTTTTCCTTTTTATGTATGAAGCCAAGACCAATGTTCTGGGATGTGGCTTATTAAGTCATAGTACATTTGTAAAAATTAATTTGTCTCTATGGAAAATGAAGACATTTTTATCAATACTCCATGCAGCATGTTTGTTAATGTTTTTTTTTTTTAACTATTTCAGCTTACATTTCATGTTGAGCTTATTTTTGGTTCTATGAATTTTATTTATTGTTATTCCAGAAAACAATAAAAGGGATTAAGAAAATATCAGTGGATTATTGGTTTTACTTCTTAAACCTGGGTGGCAGCTGCACCATTTAAAAAAAAAAAAAAGGAAAATGTTTTGACATATTCTCATGTATTCTTCTGTTCACAAAACTCCCCAAACACTGCAACATACCTAGCTCATACATGTTTCAAATTTCTTTTTGTTTGAACAAAAATAATGTATGCTCATTTGGGACAATGGGGATGTTTTAACATTTGTTACATACATTTTTATTACAACTCTGAATTGACGTTGATGCTGTCTTGGGGATGAAAGGTTTTCACTTTCTTGGTTGATGTAAGCAGTTTTCTTGGTCTCAGGTGTCATGTAGGATGGTTTCATACCCTGTGTGAGACATCATCTGTATGACAAGTCTTTATTGTTCCCAAAGATCCCAATATTGTTAAACAGAATGGTGGCTTCACTGGTGCTCAAGTTACCCATGCCATCACAGCTGCTGACTTTTGAGCTTTGTTCACATAACAGTCTAGACTGTTAAAAACACGGGGGGAAAAAAATCTTCCCCATATTACGTCATAGACTACTATTTTAAAAGAGTCCAGGTCCAAAAAAGGAAGCAGAATTTATCACACTTGCTCACACTTTTTTTTTCTTTTTTGCATGCTAAAGTTTTGACTTGCATTAGTACTTGTGCAACACTGATCTTCGAAAGTGTTCCTAAACCCATGCAATGATTTTTGCAAAGTTATCGTCTTTATTTTCAGTGCAGTGGAGAGCGCAAATATCGCAGTCTGTCACTGTAGGTTTTCAGCTTTGTTTCTTTTGTACAGAAACTTCTTGAATTTCACGGATTTTCTCCAAAAAACATGATAAAAACCCCGTCATATCTTTAGAATGTTTCAAAAAATAAAAAGTAATGTTTAAGCTATTGATGAGTCTTTCAGGCCGGTCTTCCGAGACTTTTATTTTTACTCTATTTCTTCAAATTTTAAAATTCAGATTTGACTTGATTTCAGATTCAAAAGTTGACGTTAAAAGAAAAAAAAACCCAGTAGAATTTCTGTTTTAACATTTGATTTCTACTCTTATAAACTGAAATCTAATTATATATCAATTATATCCGATCCAACTATAGGGTTTGTTATAGTAAAGTTCGGCGCAATCAATTTTAAAAAAAAAAACTGTTTTGACCGAGTGGTTTTGGGTCACGTGACTAAAAAGCTATAGAATTAAGATGAATAGAAAAGCTGACAAGTTGTTAGTTGAGGTCTTAAATTTTGAGTCTTTGGTCGTTCAGCAAAATATTTGTGTATATATACTTTATCCCTCTTTTTTTAAATTTAAAGTATAGTTTAATAAGATGCAGCATTGAGAAAAGAGCTTGTGTTACTGTTATCCTAATAGTAGACCAGTTGGTTTCGACCAGGTGGTTGCTTTTGTGAAATGATTTGTCTTCACTACAGAGAGCGATGCTCTCTATTAGCGACAAAAAATACAAAACATAAACTAGTAGGTCTGAATTCAAAATTTCAGTCTGCATCCAAATAATAATCAATAACGAGGAAAAAATAGAAAAAAAAAACAACGACAACAAATGCAGCCATCTTGATTGTAGCAATCAGACGCACATACACCAGGAAGTGTACGATCTAACGGTTTTACTTCTAGGGTCAACTCTTCTCAGTCAAACTACCTTCAAAGAGCGGTTAGAGGTAACGTCTACTCAATTTTATATGACTTTTAAAATAGTTTAATATAAATACATAGCATATTTCATGTTGATACCTCGAAGGCGGATATAGGAACCGAGTAATTAGTTGAAATTTCTGATGTGAACGTATTTGAAGTGTTCAGTCCTCTTTGAATGACAAGATTGTTGTTAGCGCTAACTACTGGAAGGCTAGTTAGCCCGCTCAACTAGCTTCGTACTTTGTTTTTAGCGTAAGTGAGATACAGACGTATCGAGCTAAGAAATATCTAGTTAATTACTTAACGGTTTCTGCATACCAGTCGGTTTGGATTGGGATAAGTAAGCAGGTATTTAAGATGGGATACTTGTAGGTTTGTGAGGAGCTAGTTAGCTTAGCCGGCGGCCTTAGCGGTGAACGAAGCTCGAGCTAAAACTTAAGCGACTGGGTGAGATAGTTTAACTAAAGTCAATTTAATACGTCGTAACTTCCGGAAATATTTATATAGACTTTGCTTATTTTGTCTTGATGTGAATATATATATATTTTTTGTCATTTGATAAAGATTCTTGTTTGCTTCTCTGGGGAAATGTTGGGTTTCCCGCTGTTTACCAAACTGCTATTATTTCCGCCTGATGTCTTTTCTTTCGTTCATCCATGGCGTCCGTCTTTTTTTTTTAAATTAAATTTACTCCAGGAAAGTTGCTGCCTGCTGAGGCCACAAAATATCACAGAATGGACTCAGATATTTTGAACATAGAGGAGATAGTGATGGGACGAGGTTTGCCAGACCCGCCTCCTCAAGCCCCCCCTGAAAAGCCAGCAGAACCGTACAAACCCATCTCTTTGAACGGACCCCCAGCGCCTCCTGTTCAATCCTGTAAGTTGTCCAGTGCTCAGAGGTTAGGATCAGTTTCACAGCGAGATCCAAACCATAACCTCGCATGTCTGTGGTGTTTCAGACCAGCATGAAAACCTGCAGTGTTTCCAGTGCTTCATCACGTTCTGCAGTGCCAAAGCCAAGGAAAGGCACATGAAGAAGAGCCACCGGGAAGAGTACAAACAACAGCTTCAGCAGGTACACTTCACAAAAACTAATGAAAAAAAAATGTCAGTATTAACAGAAGCTATGACATTTGGAGTAGGGATGCATGTTATCAAAAGATCAGATAAATTATCAGTTGATGTGGGAGGAAAATAATGCAATTTTTATTGGTGCATTAATAAATGAAACCCAATAAATAGAAATTAATATAACTGCTTTCTTGTAAGCAGGGCCTTTCAAAAGAGTCTGTTGGTTTTTTTTACATTATCTGTTGCACCTTACTGGTGTGACTATAGACTAAAAATTACAGAACAGATTATCTGTGGTGTCACCTGTAGGTTTTCTGAAGAGTGATTTTTTTTTTTGAAGGCATTCTGCACAGTGCCATACTGCAAATGGGCTGAACAAACTGACCAAGAAGCTGACTGGAAGTCGCCCACCTTATGTCAATTAGTGAGCTGTGGCTACCAGGTCTTTCAGCCGATCCGTGCTGGAGGAGCTACATAGCTGCCAGCAAATGTTCAAGGCCACATATCACAGTTCAATTGTCATTTTGTGGGAAAATATCACTGTGTGACGCTGTTGGTGGGTTCGTATAATCTACTGATTGATTTACTAAACTTCATATCATGATGATGACTGATGAGGAAGTTATTAATGGATAGCCAGTGGTTAATGTAACAGCTGGTCAAAACTTGAAATTTATTCCTTTATGTAAATTCACTTGATGAGATATTATAAAAAAACACACCCACACAAGTTATGCTATTGGTGGTTGGGCAGAACCCAAGCATAACCCCCTGTCTAACTGACTGGAAATGTGCGCTAACAGCACGTTGGAGCTCATGTGCCAGTCTGGTCATTTTTGTCATTGCTAGCAAATAAAAAAAACCACTGCTGTTTGCTAAGCTTGTTCAGAGATGAGGAAAGAAGATGGCAGGTTTTAACACAACCGGTCTCATATCTTGCCTGAAAGATCATCATTGCTGTGAAGCTGTATAAAAATAATATTAAAGACCAGCTTTCAATTTGAAGCAGCAATAAAGCTACAAACAATAATATGGAGGTTCAGCATTTTTATTCAGCAGACTTTTAAAACTGAAAATTTTCTAGAGACAGCAGAATAGCAAAAGTGATAAATGACAAAGGTATGGACTTCATTATAATTAATAATTCTGTTGATAATGCACTTAGTTTATTGAGTGATTTATTTAAGTCCAGAGAGGTAGACATCAGAGCTCTTATTGTACTTTCAAAAAACGTTTGACTTAAATTATACGAATGCCTATCTCATGCTTACTCACTATAACTTTTCATAGATGTATTTCTGTTATTCATACAATGCTTTTTTGTTCACACAGAAACCAAACATAATTCTGTGAGGGACGCACTTTTTGTTTTGTGTGATTTGACATTGGTGAATTAGATTTACAAAATTTACATGTAAGATGTTTAGCTCATGAGTGTCTTTTGCTTTTGTGTTTTATTTTATTTGCTGAAACTGTACACTGGGCTCAAGTTTAAGCTTTGTAAAGTAATATACTGGATGGATACGTTTTCACTGTGTGCAGTCACAGTAGATTTTTGTTTAAACCATTTGACCAAGTTTGACATGAGCCATCCCGAGTTTATGCAAAAGCTGTTTGTTTATGAAGTATTGTGGAGCCCTGCTCACAGACACAGAGACACACACACATGCAGGATGAAAGAAAGTTGGTTGATATCAAGAAAGCGAAAATGGGTAGTTCTAGTCTGATCTGCGTTTATATTGTCACAGTATCCTGCAGATCTGAACGGCTCATTGAATCAGACATTTCCAGAGTTGGGCTGCCCCAAACAAAGTGATATGGTTGAGTTATAGATCTATATACTACATTGCAAGACCTAAAATGTTTTTAAGTGTAAGTTTCTTTTTTTCCACAGTGTCTTTCATATTCAGTAATCATTTAATGTTTATATTACTCTGTTAATTGTATTGGAAAACAAGTCAGTGGTAATACCAAGCACAAATCATTATGAGTTTTAATTCTGCTTCAAAAATGTAGGCTAAATTACTCAAATTATCAGTAATTAAAGAAAAACTACATGTCACCTATCTTTGAGAATAAATGGAATCTGATCATCTTTGGTCATAAATCATTGTAATTTATTACTTTATTTTATCACTTTACAGGGAAACACACTGTTCACATGCTACGTGTGCGATCGCACATTTCCATCATCTGAGGAATTGACACAACATCAGCCAACACACAGCAAAGACGACAAGCCCTTCAAATGTGTGCACTGCAAGGAGAGCTTTAAAACGTTCTCTGAGGTGAGCATATTTTAATTCTGTACGATTCTCAGGCAGGATTAGAACTCAATGTTATCAGTAATTCCAGTGTTTAAAACATTTTTTGTCTTTTTATTTAAAAAAAAAAAAAAGGTGTTTAAAACTTTGAACACTTTAGTTTGTACCAATTAATTTTGTGTCTGTTTTTAATTTCTCATCTTGCAGCTCACTGCCCACAGAAGACAGGTGTGTCCAGAGAGGCAGATAGTTTGTAAAGATTGCAATGAGGTCTTTCGGAGTCCTGGACTGCTGCGTGCTCATCGCCTGACCCAGCATCCCCGCCCAGATGTAGATACTGCAGAACAGCCAGAGGATCCTACAAAAACCCATCGCTGTAAGAAGTGCGGTCAGGGATTTGAAGCTGAATCGGAGTTGCTAGCGCACCAGGAGAAGTACCCTGAAGGTCAGCAGTGCAACGGCAGTGCTTCACCCATCAAGAAACGCGGACGGCCTTCCAAAGCTGAAGACCCAGCCGGCGGTGAGAAAAAAGGGAAGCGGAAGAAGAAGGATGAGGCCGAGGTATCAGAGGAGGCAGCGAAGGCCACCAGCACATCAGAGTCAGCAGCAACCCTGGCTGAAGAAAAGGGAAAAGCAGGTGGAGCAAAGCGCGGCCGACCTCCTAAAGCAGGTGCAAAATTGGAAACGGAAGAAAAAAAAAGTTCTGAGGATGACGGTGATGCTGCAGGAAAGGAGAAGAAACCTAAAGCAGACCCCACTCCGGCCCGCCATCACCCCTGTCCAGAGTGTGACCTCACATTCCCTGGTTTGGTTCAGCTGCGCACTCACAAGAAGGAAAAACACACCCCACGGAAAGCCCATCCCTGTGAAGAATGTGAGGAGAGCTTCGCACGTCCTGAGCAGCTGGATGCCCACATGTCTCGGGCTCACGCTGTCGGCCGTTTTGCTTGTCCGACTTGTGGGAAGAGCTTCAGCCGTGAGCGCACATTGAAAACTCACCAGAAAAGCCACCCAGAGGAAAAGCCGGAAAATTCAAGTGGAAAGAGATAATTGTCACACCAGGACCCTGCAGAAAGTTTGTGGTTTTTGAATATTTTAGTAATAAATTGTCCCTTTTCTGTTTTTTCCTTTTAACCTGGGAAACCTCATGGTCGCAGTGAGGTTGGGATTGGTTTGGAGAATCATGTTTTAGCAAGCTGTTGCATTGAAAGTTTTTGATCATGAGCTGTGGAATTTTTGAACAGACATGTCCCGTAAAATTGACTAACCAAGTACTGAATCCAAATATTACACTGTCATAAAACATAGTTTATTTGTAAAAACAAAACAAAACAACAAAAAAAAAATAGAAATTGTTTTGATTAATTTTTCAAATGATTTGTTTTTCTTTTTTTTTTAGAGTGAAGTGCGTGTGGTATGATTATATTACCTGGTGTCTTGAGTTGATGAACTCACTCTGTGGTTAAAAGTTATTTTTCCTCTTGTTTTTCCCCCTAAACAGATTGGAAAAGTTACTATTTTAAACCAAATTAGATGCCTCGTAGTGATGCTATGTTTAGGCAATTGAATGAAATGTATTATGTACAGCTTCTTGTTCATTTTTACACGTAATATTTTGTTTAGTTTCTAAATTAAATTTTAAAAATTTAAACTTGAAGTTCTGCTAAAAATGTTACCTTGGCTAAATACTCCAGATTGGAGTAGTTGGCATATGAGCAGAAGTCATCCAGATGATCCATCATTATCCTAATTTTGTCTTTTGTTAAAATTTACTCCTATGTTTTTGGGTTTTTTTTTTTTTTTTTTACACTTTAAAGTGATTTTTCACATCTTAGCATTTCTTAAACAGCACTCATGGCTCTGTAATGCCCTGCAGTCTCATAAGAACAGTGTGTGTCATGTTATTACTGATTGGATTTTTCCTCTCCCCGCTGCAATGTGTCTGCACACTGCAAAGTTGTAATAAACCATGCTGTCCCGAGGGAGGCTGCTGAAGAAATGAGTCGGTTTTATGTCTTTACTCTCACTTCTGAGTTAGGAAAACTATCTGCAATGTGAAATTGGATTATATTTTTCATCTCTTGATTTGTAATCTTAACATAGACGATGGAAAACTTTGCTGTTTCAAAGCACAGCCAATCATTTCTTACTAAAAATATCTGGGGGGAAGTGTATAATTTCATATAACCTACATGTGCTTTTTTTGACACATGAAGGAAGATTGTGGAGTTAAAACAATTTGAGGTTTATTATCAGATGGTAAAGAGTGTAAACTTCTTTTAAAGACCTAAATGACATAAGTTAAAGAAGCTTTGAGTTAGAACTGAAAATGTGTTTGGAATAAAATGGCAATTATTGTTGGGCAATGAAACTGAATCAAAATGAAGAGCTA
Source organism: Zenarchopterus dispar (assembly GCA_028564865.1). NCBI lineage: Eukaryota > Metazoa > Chordata > Actinopteri > Beloniformes > Zenarchopteridae > Zenarchopterus > Zenarchopterus dispar. Next base: position 355,349 of record JAOWBL010000008.1, on the reverse strand, counting down.
TTTTAAGCTTCTGATAACATTCAAAAATATACTTCAATTCAGCAATAATCCCCAAAGGAAAAACTATCTGTTGTTACTGAAGTTTCTTAACTATTATAGATGGTTAAAACTGTGCAGGAAGGATGTCCTGTAGCAGTTTGAAGACACTCCGCCTCCGACTGAAGAATATCTATGGTGAAGGGATGCCCAGTCCTGCTCATTGCTCCAGATAGACCCAACTTTTTTTTTTTTAATGTCTAAATTTTAGTCTTAAATTCAATGATGTGGTGACATCACTTGGATTGAGTCCCTACGGGTGCCCCAGGGTCATTTTAGCTTTGCCATTTTTACAAAAAAGGATCATTTGTACCATCACTCCTTCCTGTTGCTGCATTATTCTTATGAGTCCGCACAAGTAGGCTACTAATATTGTGAAAGCTGTCAGTAGATGCAAAAGGAAGAGAGGTCTTGAAGTGTACCGATATGTATATGTTTATGACAAAATAAGCTATTTAGTTTACACTTCTCACCACCTAATAAGGGTTTTAATCTGAGAATGTTACTTTTAAATGGAATCACATGGAGCCATAATGATAAATATTGTGTTAATAAAGGCTTTCCCACACAATTATAACTTTGCATCTCTCAGTTATGACTTTGGCTCTCATTTATTTATTCTTTTTTT
>JAOWBL010000008.1:317308-354585 GCA_028564865.1 Zenarchopterus dispar | reverse complement strand
ATAAAGGCTTTCCCACACAATTATAACTTTGCATCTCTCAGTTATGACTTTGGCTCTCATTTATTTATTCTTTTTTTTATTAGTGCAATTGAAAAAAAGACATGAGCTTTTAGAAAGAAAAACAACAATGGATGCTGATTTTCATCTTAAAGTTATGTGATATGAAGGAACATTTTTAGACTATTAAAGTTTTTAAGTTAATTAAAAGTTAATTCCATTGTGTTATAGAGAGCATTATCAGAAAAGATGAAGGCATAGTTAGAAGATAAGATATCAATTAGTGGAGAAATGAGCAAAATATACAATGATAGCATTATCAGAGATTAGATAAAGGGGATATCTGGTCATTTTTGTCAGTTTTACGATTATGATAAACGATTAGAACTTCTTATTCAATAATTATCTCACTTACCACTCGATTAGGCACACCTGAGCGCCTCAAACGTTGTAGTACCACTCCAGGGCGGCAGGTGCGCTAAAGAGCAACATTCTCGTCCTTCTGCGCTTCATACGTGAGCCATTGTTGCCTTTTTACTGGATCGATACTTGCTGTCGGGGAGAATTGAGTACGGATTTCTAATTGGAAACTTCATGTCTTCCAAGTTCACGGCGGTGTAGGGGGAAAATTTGTTTTTGTCATTTAAAGTCGCGCGCCTTGTTCTTTACTGGGCGAAATAAATCTAAGAACGAGGGCACAGCAGGTAAAGCAGGTCAGGCTACGGTTAGTCACATCAGCTCCTCCTGGCAGGTGAGCGACGAGCAATGTATCGGTGTGGTGGAAGTTTCTGGAAGATTTAAAGAAACCTTTCAAATGGAGAAGAACCTTTTTTTTGGTAACACGAATGTAGTCGCATGAGAGGTAATTATTTCTGAAAATAACTTATCTGTGTTTTGTTTGAACACATGAACGTCACACCTTCTCCTCTGTGCTGCTCCCAGCCATGTCCGTGATCGACACCCTGGACATCCAGCTCACTGAGCTGGGATTCCCGGACGTCCTGCTGCCTGAGGACTCTGCAGTTAAACCCAAACCATCTGAGGACTTGTCCTCACCCCCTTCTCTCAATGGGACCACACTTGCTGAAGTGTCTCAGTCCGAAGAAAACGATCCTGTTGAAGGGATCCCCCAGCGGGACGAAGATGGACCCCCAGCTGATGAAGGTGGACCAGCTCAGGTGGAGCAGGATGCTGGCAATGACTCGGATGACAGTGAGGTTTCAGAGGTGTATGAGGAAGAAGAACTTGACGAGGAGGAGGAGGATGAGGAGGACGAGGAGGAGCTTAGCAATGGTATGATTAACCTAAAACTCGCATTTTAGTTGTCTTTAATTCTTTTTAAGTTTCAAATGGCGCTCATTAAATAAATATTAACTTCCCTAGAAATAACTTAACATTTTTGGCTTAATTTTAATACATTAAACAACCTGTTTAAATTCAAACAATGGAAAATGAGTAGTGATCCTAACATGAGACTTCTAGATGGAAAAGATTTATTTCTTAGATTGCTGTTAGCTCTAATAAAGTCACTAAGTATATTTTGTTATAGGTTGCCATCACATGCACCAATATAAATGGATTTTTTGTCTTCATTGCTGAAATTATTTGGATTTTGTTCAATGTTGTGTGGAAGCACTATCACACGTTTTTCAGGGCAACAGCATTATAAATAAATGAGAAATTTAATTAGTTTTTGTTTTTGAACGTAACAGTAAGCCAAAAGACCTGTACACTGTTTTGATGTTTTTAAAAGTTTTGTTTTGTTGTTTTTTTTTCAGCAGATCACCAGCTGTACATTTAATCATTACGAAGTATCAAAAGTATCATTATTGGATATCCGATTCTGTTTCTGACGAATGTCCTGCTTTCTGAGTGTGCAGCTTCATGCTTGATGTGCTCATGAACTTTCTTCTCTCTGGTCCCCAGACCCGAGTCACGCAGGTGATTACTGCTGCAGCGTCTGTGACCTCCAGCTTCCCTCCAAGTTCAAGCTCCAAGACCACATGAACCTGCACACGGGAATGCGCCCATACTGTTGTGCTGAATGCGGGAAACGCTTCTGTCAAATATACAACTACCGCGTCCACCTGCGCACGCACGCCAAGTCCAAAGTTGAGCGGCATTGGTGCCGCATCTGTGTGACCGGCTTCGGATCACAGGAACGCCTGAAGTCCCATCTGGAAAAGGTTCACCTGGAGGATGTGTTTTACGAGTGTGACTTGTGCAAACGTGTGTTTACCTCTCTGGAGGCTTGTCAGAGTCACGTGCAGATTCACAAGTGCATGGTGAATATAATGTGTGAAACATGTGGCCGTAATTTCCCATCAGAAAAGTCCCTTGCGCGCCACAAGAAAAAGAGATGCAATCTCAGTTTTAAATGCACAGACTGCTCAAAGGTCTTTACCAAGAAAAATGCACTCCTGAAACACAGCTTCTCGCATCTTGGCATGCTGCCCTACACGTGTATACGCTGCCGCTGCCATTTTCGCCTGGCAAAGCTGTACCGCCAACACAAGTGTGAACCCCAGCGCATCCACTGCGTGGCATGTCTGAGGGAGTTCCTCAGTCAGGAGGACTTCCAGCGGCACAAAAAGGACACTGGCTGCTGGGGCAATCAGGGACTGTACCAGAAGACTGATGAGATCCGATGTTTGGAGTGCGGCCAGAGATTTGACACCTCAGATGAGCTGAAGAAGCATGCTGGTGCTCACCAGAGGGTGCTGAAATGTGCCGAGTGTGGAAAGGGGTTTCGGTCAGCCTTGTTGCTGATGTCCCACATGGGAGGTCACGCTGGCAAGTCCCCCTGCTTATGCCAGAGCTGCGGACTGGGCTTCCCCCACCAGCAGAACTACGACAGCCACCTCAAGACCTGCGGACAAACATCTTCTGCAGTGAGTTGTGGGGACTTGGGAGTGCTTTTAAATGGATTACATAATAACACTTTCTGCAACTGCTGCTTGTTTTGCAAAACGGCATGCAAATTAAGTGCAAACTTTAAGCAATTCTTTTCCTAGTTGATTAGTTTGCAAGCAATTTCATACTACATTTTTTTTTCCATGGTGCAAAACATTATTCATGGCTATTTGCATGGAGTGTTTAGAGAGAGAATCTATGCAAATAGCCAGATTTCTGTTTGATTGCACTTGTAACGCTCCCTTTCCAGGCACATATCAAACCCTGGAAATAGCATTTAATGGCTTAACTTTGCACTAGAAGAAATGTGAACATTTGACAGAAATATGAAACCTTTCCACTGATTAGCATGTGACACTTCAGCTCTGTATGACATGTTGAATGACTGGGAAGTTGTCGTTTTCCTTTGCAGAGTGTTCCTAAGAAACGCCAGACCTTGAAGAGCTCTCAGCCAGAGAAAGGTCGCAAAGATCACAGTTCAAAACCTGATGCATCAAATGCAGCAAACACAGTTGCTGTGGCTGACGTTTTGAACAAACCTGCTACACCTGCACCAGCGAGCGATTCCAGCAGTCCTGGACTTGTGACAGAAGGTGTGCCTGCAGCCTCCGGTCCATCAGAGGGGGTGTGGAGTCTAACGCTAAATGATAACCCACCTCCTGGAACGAACCTTGTCTTGTTTCTTCCTATCTGTCCCTCTCAAACTAACGAGCCACCGCTCTCTTCTGCAACGCTACCAGTCGGAGCAGGTCACAATCTGCTTCAAGCATCTCCATCGCCGGTGTCAAGCAGTGGATTTTTTGGGGTGAATTCTGCTCTTCAAGTGGCACTATCTCCCCCTCTGGAGTTGTTAACTGGGATTAAGGAGAATATGCCGGCGCCTTTGGATTTGTCTAAAAAGAGTAGCTCATTTGAGTCTGCTGTGACCAGCACTCCCCGCCCTCCAATTAAAAGGGAACCGGAAGAAGTTGAAGTCTCAGGTCAAGCTTATATTACTGAAGCTCAAGAAACTAAAAGTTTTGATAGCATTAAAGAGATTATAAAAACAGATGCAAGAGAGAGAGACGCGTACTCTCAGTCGAAGCGGTTAAAGATGCACCCTACGATTCTGTCTCTTCTCAATACTAAAACGGTTTCTCCTGGACTAACGGTAGATGTAAAGAAAGAACCTCAGTCTCCTGGTCCTTATGCTGATGCTCTCTCATCCAGATCCTGCCAGCTGATGGACCTCAGGCTAGGAAAAAAAATTAAAATGGAAGCTGAGATTTCAAGTTCTGCCTGTGCCGAAATGGAAAAATGAAATTCCTTTGCAAAGAATGCACATGGTATTTTGCAATAATCTTGGCCACATAAACCAAATAACCACACTGAGAGAACGTAGTCCTGATGAGTTTTCTGTACAGCACTGTCACGTTAATACTAGTCAGGATTTTCCTGTTATTCCTACATTTGCTGCTTGCACGAGTAGACTCTTAAGATCTTTGTTAACTGTGACTTTTGTTAAGTATATTTTTCTTTTGTATGTTATTTATACAATCAGCACTTTTTTGTTACCTGGGTTGGGTTTTGTGCTGTGGTGTTATGCAGGATTTCTCTCAGCATATGTGAATATTCTTAATTCCTGTTGAAACATCCTTATCTTTATATTTGTCTTTCTTAGGGATTTGTTAGAATTTCTCTTAATATGGAGTATACTTTTTTGTTTTATACAGAAACTGAGATTTATAAGTCATTATAAGCGATACTGACATTTGGTCACATTATGATAAGATGCTCTGAATGTTTTGTATATTACAGGTACGCTCAAATGTTTTTCTGGAGGCATATAAACATTTGATAAAGCATTCCTTAGTAAAGCATCAGTTCGGTTATTTGTAATTGCATTTTTTTTCTGTATATAAAGAATTTAAAAAATGGCTTGTCCTCTATAAAAATAAATAGAACAAAAAAAAAAACAGCAGTGCAGTAATGTCATAAAAAATACAGATTTTTTTTTTTTTTGGCAAAATGTAGGCGACTATATTATTGTAGTTGGAAGGTTATCATTGTGCTAAAACTTAGAAACCTCAAAGGGTAAAAACTGAAGAGAGTGCAACAGGACTTATTTTTGCAGTTGTTGAACATATTGCACCTTTTTTTGATTCAACAGCTTCTAAACTTGAAAATTTCCACCAATCACAAGTGACTTTTTGCATGAGCCCCAAAAAACACAGACTCTTTGCTTCTGTTTCAGCTTTAAAGGATTCTAAAATCGTATTGGACTTTGTTTTTAATGGATTCAGTTTCCTTTTCTTTTTTTTTCTCTTCACAGTGAATCACTGTGTTCCAGGTATTGGTCTGACATATCTTTTATGTTGGATGCCCTTCCTGACACAGTTCTCCTCATTTATCTGGCTTGGGACCAGCACTATGAGTTGCTGGGACAATCGGAGCAACACAGAGTTCAGGGACATTTTAACTTTGTGACGTGGCTGCAGATTAACATGACAAGCTTCCAGATGGAGAGCAACCGACTACAGCCACAACACAACAGCTAACCCCAGACATATTTGGGTATGTCTAATTTTAGTTATTAGATCACTTTCTGCTGGAAGTGGGATAACTTTGATAAATCTTTCATCAATAAAAACAACTAAAAAAATTTCATAACTGGCAAGAAGTGGAGATGTAATAAAATCAAAAGGACAAGTGAAGGGGTTAATGAAATAAATCAGGGCATAATAAAGTTCATAGACTCTAACAAATAAGTGGGGTGATGAGTATTGTGTACAAATATCACCCAGGAGTGACATAACATTAAAAAAAAATCAAAAATTTGAAAGTGTTTGCTGGAAAATGTTAATGTTAATATTTACAATAATAATAATGAGAGTCCAATCCAGCCACTACCGCCTGATTACACAACAAAACTTTTTATTTTCAGTAGTTTTTACCATTCTTTATTTTCTACTTTTAAATAAATAAAGAACTTCCTCTACACGCTGTGCAGAAGTTCTGACAAGTTTTTTTTAAGCTGTTCTTTGCTAAATGGGCTGTTTTTATTTTGCTGTCTTTGAACTACCTCAGAAATTGATTCAAGTCAGGCTACACGCTTGACTTGTCTTATTTTTCCAAACTCCATCCATTCATCCGTCCTCTGCAGATTAAACGCACCTTTTCGGAATCTCGCCCAGTCTATGAAATTAAATTTGAATCTTAAATTTGATATGCTATAATTTAAATATCATTAAAACAAGCTTTGAAACGCTAGCCTACTTCGATGCAAGAAATTTTACATCATAATATTCACTTTTTTAGTACTAACATCTGTCACGTGATTTCAAAACCCGGAAATGGAACGTGTCGAGCTGTAGTGACGTCGTTGTGTATTAAATACATTTTTTTCGTCTTCATTGTTATAAACCATAGAGTCCGAAGTATTAAAACTGAAGCTTTAAAAAGACCGTCGTAGATCCTGCGCCTGCGTTTTGTTTGAATTCATGGACAAAGACAAGAATGTCGATATTGTAAGTGACCGACACCCTCATTTGATTAATAAAAAAAAACAAAAACGTTTCGCTCCATTTCTCTGTCTGTTTCGAGAAGATCAGATAGTTTCAGCACAGTGATGAAAAGAGTGCTCAGACGGCATTTAGACAGGTTCTTTGTGTGATTCTCGCAGCATTCTCAGTGCTCCTGGATGGAGATGCATCAGTTCATCGGAGACCTCATCGCATCTGGACACTCTTCTAAAAATCAGCCAGATGTGTTCAACGCAGCGTGGGGCGCGGCTGCTGCTGTTGCCGCTGCTGGTGGTGCTGGTGGTGCTGGTGCTGCTGCTGCTCTGGGGCTCAAAGCCTCTTCACTCGAACCCCTCCAGATGGCTCGACCTTCCCAGGACAGCAGAGGGGCGGCCCCAGGTAAACCCGTCCAGCACAGGACTTCACAGATAAGGAGAGAGGCCACAGACAGGGGAGAAGGTAGGTGCTCAGAAAGAAAATGATGCCACTTTAAAAAAAAAAAAAAGAAGAAAGAAAAAAATGAAGTTTTTGTTCTCTGTTTGTTCTTCAGGTTTTGATGTGCATCATGCCTGCACCTGTCCTGGCTGCCCGTACTCCAGCCCTCCTCCAACCTTTGAAACTTTAGTACCCAGACAATCATTATCATCATCACAGCACTCAGTGGCGGCATGCCAACCCAAAGACCTCAGCCTCACCATGTGCACACCAGACACCACCGTGCCAAGCAGCAGCACCGCGTCTGAGCTGGAGTCCAGGCCGTCCAGCCAACCACAGAGGGACGGTGGAGACACAGCTGCTCAGAGCCAAGACCAAAATCTCAGCACTCCTCCTCCCAGAGCTTCCTCTGGCTCTTTATCCCATCTACCAATGTTTCCTTGCTTGTGTTGCCACCGTGGCCTACAAACCTGCACGCAGGCCCTGACTAATCAAAAAGGCAACAACTCCCCTTTTTCGCACACCCATTCCCATCATCATTTTCATCATCACCTCTGTGCCTTAACATCCTGCTTACCTTGTCCCCAGCTCGCCCACTCTGCTCAGCTGTCTGGTCCTTTTCCCTGTCTGACCTGCCAGTGCTCCCTTCCTACCTGCTCTCAAGTCTGCCACCACCGCCACAGGCAAACACCACAGCAAGAGGAAAGGAGCAGGGGCCCTTTGTCGCTGCATCCCTGCATGCATTGCACGGCCTCTTTTACCAGACCGTCGCAGCTGCTGCAGCACCAGCGCTCTGAGCACGCCCACAAACCGTCCGGCTTCCTCTGCACAGAGTGCGGTAGGGCCTTCAACTCTCACAGCAACCTGCGCATACACCTCAACGTCCACACTGGTGCCCGGCCCTACTCCTGCTCCGAGTGTGGGAAGAGTTTTAGCCAGTCTGGAGCTCTGAAGATCCACAGGCGGATTCACACAGGTGAAAGACCATATTCATGTGGCTTCTGTGGCAGGGGGTTTCCCAATCTGGCAGGGGTCCGGGCCCACCAGAGAATCCACACCGGAGAAAAACCCTATCGCTGTGGCCAGTGTGGGAAGTGTTTCACCCAGTCAGGAGCTCTTAAGATCCACACCCGCATCCACACAGGAGAGAGGCCCTTTATCTGCGGCTTTTGTGGGAAATGCTTCTCCAACCGTTCTGGAATCCGCTTCCACTATCGAACCGTCCACGGCCTGGAGCCTGAACACACCGGGGAGCCAGGAGTCACTGGTGGGTACCCAAGACCAGCTGGTTGTTCTCCGGGCCGTCCCAGGACTCTGCCTTCAACCAGTGTTGGGTTAGAAATTAATAAAAACTCGGGAAGCGACTCGCGCTCAACTTCCAATTTGTCAGAGCTGAATGCTGCTGGAGATGGCCCCACACATCTCTGTGGAAACCAGAACGAATCACTGGCTGAAAGAGAAGGTGGCCACAGTGAGGGGCTGTTGTACGCATGCGAGGACTGTGGCCTGCGTTTTAAAGATGCCCCATCCAGAAATAGACACCAGACTCTGGCCCACTATTCACATGAAGGACAAGAGGAGGAGGAGGAGGAGGAAGAGGGGGAGCGAAGGAAAGAGTTCAGCATGGAGGAGGGGGTTAATGATCACAGTGAATGAGTGAAGTAGTGCTGATGTCACAAAATCCAATCACAAAAAGTTAGGATGACATGGAAAATGAAAAAAAAAAAGTCTATTTTAATTCATTCGTGAATAACTTTCAGTTTTAGCTTTTCTGGTTGGTAGCATATTCCAAAAAAGTTGGCCATGGGGCCATTTAGTGCTGATAAGGGGGTAAAAGAAAAGTTAATGCTGCTGTTTCAAACAGACAGGTGCATAAGAAAGTGTACAAACAGGACTTGAGTAACGGGTGTTACTGAAATAATTTTAACCACTCACTCCAGTCAAACACCAGTTCATCTGTTACTGTTGTTCATATTGTTTTATTGAGCCCTACACAGAAGTGGAAGAAGCTTTCCCTTTGTTTTATTATGGCAACACAGCACTTATTTAGGCTCCTGCACAGATTTTTTAAGGATTTTTTTTTTTTTTTATGGTATTCGGTAACATTTTGATAAGAAGGGAGGACTGACATCTGTTTATTCATTCAAGATGAGTGCCTCATATTAAAAAAAAGCACAATTGTATTTTGTAATTTATATATTTTCCATGATCAGTGGTAATTAAACCTATGTTATCAGTTTTTCTTTAGTAAAATTTCCTCCATTTTAAGCTTAAATTTATCATAAGATAGTAGTAATGATAAAGTTGTACAAAGTTATGGCTTAATTCTGTAAGTGGTTGTTGTGCAGAGACTTAATACTATGAGGGCCACATATTGATAAATCATACTGAAGGCTTTGTAATAGTTATATTTTGTCAAAAGGAAAAGTGGTCCCTTTTTAATTGCACCTTGTTATGCAGTCACTACTTTGTACTATAGTCCAAACAGTTTTTACTGTAAATGTATTTTTTCTGTTCATTACAAGAATGTGATGAGAGCTGAGAATCAGCAGTTATACAATAAATTATTGTTCATGTTTAGAGAGCCACCTAGTGGTCATATGTACTCATAACACGTTGAACCACAGTTTAAAATGAAAAACGGTTGAAATTCTACATTGTGAATAATACAATATTTTGTGAGAACAAGTTACATTCAGTCCATCATTTTACATTAACCTGTTCAACAGACTGATACATTTTTGTATATGTTTTTGGAAAGTGCAGCTTGTGATTAAACATTTTATCAGTAAAAAGTATTTCTGAAACACAACTGAACCTGTATTTTTTTTTGTGCATCTTAAAAACAACTGTACAAGTTCATACATCCCGGAAGGAAATATTTGGGTCCATATGGCTCTCAGATAATCTGGTCTTTTGAGTGGTGTACCCTGATATAATCCCTCTGACTTGTGATCTCTGGGTACATCAGTCTCTGGCAGGTAGTATTGGTGCACCATGGACACCAGTGTCCAGCTTAGTGTCCTCTTCAGATCACTCCAAGTGCTCCTTTGGTCCCAAAACACATTTTGGCTCGGGTGAGCCTTCTTGTCCACATGTCTGAGCTTTCTGCACTCACAAAGGCTCCTCATATGTGTGTTTCTGTGGTAAAGAGTCACTTGACCTTGGCTCTGCATACACTGCACTCAGTGGTCGTGGGCCACTGGCGTGTACAGCAGGAGTGCAGTAACCATTGGACAGAACCCTGTGTGAGGGGCAGTCGTACTGGCTGTTGTTGTGTGTCATCCTGACACCTGTGGAGGTCAGTGGAACGAGGGGACCGTGCATACTGCTGTGAGGTATCACTGTCAAAGTCGGTAATTTGGGCTCAGAAGGAAGCTCGCTGAAAGGGGTGGCATATTCTGGCTCTGGAGGAAGTGGTTCTGCGTACTCGGGGACATTGCCAGGAGTGTCGTAATGGATGCAGGTGAAGGGGGTTGTGTAGTCCTCATCAGAGGAAGGTCTGAATGTTGAACCAACCTTGTGTCCAATAGTTGTAGGAGCAGGTGCAGCGTAGTCTGGAAATGAAAAAGAAAGTGAGTCAGTCACTTAAGATGCAGCAGTAGACACAAGATTTGACAAACAACAGCATGAAGACCAGTTTCACACATATGGCATGCTTAAGATATCTTGTCAAATTTCAGATCATTTTTATTTTGAGAGACTGTAAGGACCAACTCTAACTTGTGTATGAAAGAGGTCATCGTAACCAATGAATCATGGAGTTGAAATTATTTAGGACTGTGATCAGGAGCAGCTGATGAAAGATTACATGAATAAAGGAAAGAACTGATGCTGTTATACAGCTGCCATTTTTGGATGTAAATGTGCTCCACTTAGTCAACACACTGAAAAGAGGATAAAGAGTGTGAAAGTTCAGGAAGAAACTGATTCAAAGCCGGTTTAGATTAACTGAACTTGGACTGAAATCTCCATATGTCTCTGAGACACGTCCTGCACTGATTACTTCTCAAATATGGTCAGTATTTGTTAAATAAATAGTGAAGCCATATGAAGTTGTTTTGTCTGTGGCTGCATTTGGTGAGTCTTTGGAGTTTGCAAAGACCTGATTGTTGTTGATGTCATGACATAAAATACATTTGAAACTGAAAGACAATATACTGTCTTTCTCACGACTGTATATGTGACAACAGACTGTTTATCTTTAAGATTTAAGAATCATTTATTGAGTTTCAAAATACCAGTGAGTACAAATTAACAATCAATTAATGGTAATGGAGGAAAAAAACCATGCATGCATGAATATGACAGAATTACCATAGAGCACAATCTATATAGTAATGGGAAAAATTCAATAGGAAACACTTTTCTGTTGAATAGCAACATCAAACTTCAGGTGACTGTATGAGCTGACAACATCCCTTGTTTGAAAAAGGATCAAGGAATGTCAAACTTCCACTCAACCAGTTTCCACAAGCTTTTCTTCCTTGCAGAAGAGATTGTAGTACGGCAGTACTAGAATAAACTCAAGAGCTTGCAAAGCTATTTTAATTAGACACTGACTGCTTCTGCGGGAGATTTTTCTCTGTCTCTCTCTTTTTTTTTTTTGAGCATTAACTGCTGGGTCTTGTGCATCATTGGACGTCTGAGTGAGGGACAGGGAGACCAAGATGTGTCTCGGTTCAGGGGGTTAGGCTGGGGAGCCTTTATCGAGCTCCAATTAAAGGCTCCCTTTGAGAGAGGCTCTGCGGAGCAAAGAAAGGAATGTTTATACTGTGACTGGGTGATGGGCTGATGCCGGGGGAAAGAATGGACAGCCTGCAGAGAGAGCTGTTTTGTCTGCCAGTCCTGGCGTAAGCTGACCAGTGAAGCCAGAGACAAAGCGGGATAAATAGAGGAGAAAACAAAGATGCATCCAGTTGAATAAAAAAAAAAAAAAAAGAAAAGAAAACCACCAATTATATATCTATTCTTACCATTAAGAGGGGGGCTGGGTAGAGCATCATTGACATTTCGCTCCAACGGGTAGATGAGGTCCGATTGTGGACAGGGGAGACTCTTTGTCTTAAAACTCTGACAACCTGATTGACATCATTGACAAAGTCAATCCGAGTTTTTAGATAGTGGATTAAAAAATGCCCGAAGATTTGATTCCCGGACTTACCTATGGGTAAGGAGTACTTCAGTCGAGAGTCTTTCTTCCTATATAGAGAAGAAAAGGAACAGAAACCTTGAAGGCATTTTACAAATCAGATCTAATTTCTGTCTATGACTAACCAGCTGACTGGGGGGAAAAAAAATAGTAAGCTGCCCTTTTTAATAACCCTTCCTGTTTATTTTCACTCTCATGTAAACGGACATTATCAGGCATTTATTTACAGTGTATTGGGAAATTCAGCGACTAGGCAACTAAATGATAAATCATAAAGGTAATCAGAAGATATAAAGGTAATCAGAAGATATAACTAATAAATGATAATCAAAGCTAACCATCCAAGTGTAAACATGAGCAGATGTGATATGTACACAGAAACAGAATACAAACGTTAGGTGGTTTAATGTCCAGTACCTTCGCTTCCACCAGACTCCAGCCAGCAAACAACACCCACACATTATCAGCCCCAGGACCACTCCCACCGCCACCAGTACCGGCTGACTGGAGCCTGCAAGAGTGGAAGTTTTGTGAAATGTACACAATGTACCACCCACTGTGTAGTTTTTTAGTAACTTTTTTTTCACCAAATACTGGTATGAGAATTTACACAAGGGAATAAGATAATGATGATGATGATACATACTTAGTGTTGTTTCCACCAGCACTGGGCCTTCTGTGGGTGTGGGAGACAAGTTTGGGGACTGTGTGTCTATGTTGACTTTAGAAGAAGAGTCTGACGGTAAGGTACCAGGACAGAAAAACACATCATCTTCAACATCAGGCTGTCAGAATAACATTAATTGATACAGTATATCAGAAATCTTTTAGCTTATGCTCACCATCAGGTGGCCGTGATCTTGGTGTGCCCTTTGCAGCAGGACAGCCCAAAACTTGGACCTGTGCTGAAGCTCTTCTGTGCCACTGCAGTGGCTGCAGCCGAAGAAACCGAGCCACCACTGTAGGAAACAGGCTGTTGAGCACCTTGAGATGGCCTTCGGTGTAAGCCTGAAACACCTAGGTGACATAAGGAATAAGAAATAAACTAACAGATGGCTCTGTCATCATGGCTTCATGTCATCATGTCTATAAGCCTTCTGCTTCATACAGAAGCCACAGATGTTAACACTTGGGAATTTGCACTATATAATTAAACTAAATTGACTGCAGCAGATCAGGCCTTCTTGAGATATCCAAGTTGTCCTGAGCCTGACCTAGTTAGACCACCATAGCAACTTTTTAGAGAATAGCACAAGAGGCCTCATTCATGCATGAAGCCAACATGTTCAGCTGCCAGCAAACAAAATGAGAGGAGGTTCAGTCTCAAGCAGACTTCAGAGCTTCCAACGAAACACCAACCTTTTTTTCCTTGCTCAGAGCGCCTCTGTAAAGTTTCCAGTTCTTTCTGTCCTTGCTGAAATAAAGACTGAAGGACTCTATGTAGTACTCAAAAGATCCTGCTGTTACAATCCCTGTAAAAAAGTGCAATGTGTTATTTTTTTTAACAGACCATCATAAAAATGATAGGAGAGCAAGAGAAATATAAAAAAAAGATCTGATTTGTTATAATTTAATAAAGAGTTTATAGAAGAAATTAACATAAAATATTTCCAAAACTATCTGTTAAACAACTTCATTGCAGTGTATTAAAATGACTGATAAAAAGTTTAAAATTGTAAATACCTGTAACAGTGCTTCTATCAACCAACTCTATCTCCACCCATGGGTTTGGGTCACTACTGTCTGCTGTCCACTGTAGGATGTCATGGCTGGATTCCATGTTTGTGGAGGACGAGAACATTCTGTGCTCTTGACTGTTTTTGTCCCAGAAAGATGAAGCATTCAGACCAGAGACAGTCAGGATGTTGTTACATTCTGTTTAGGGGCAAAAGGAAAGGATCAACGAATGAAAGTGCTCCATTATGTAACTGCGTTAATAGCTGCATAAATCAGGAAGCTGAATTTTATATCACTCTAAAGGAATAGATGCTCATGGCTGTCGTGAAAGCAGGAAAATTTTGTATGTGAAATTTTAAACACCACAGCTCGCCTTGAGACATAAAGAGCAGGAATGTAAATAATGTGGAGGAGGCAATCTCCTGGGACTTACAAAAACACAGCATATCCTTTGAATTTATTTTAGCTTGTAGATATAAATGTCATCCCTGGCTCATACCTTTCTTAAAAAGCAGCTTCTTTTCAGATAATGATCCCCTGTCAAAAGAACACCAAGGAATGGTCAAACTGGCTACTGTTCTGACATTTAATACTGTGATCTATTATGTTTTGACCATAAACTCACATTTTAGAGAGAATTCCATTGGCAAAGGTGGATTCATAGAGTGTAAGACTTGTCCCTCGATTCACGGTGATGCGACCTCCCAAACTATCAGCTGTGACTCCAGCATGTACTGCAGACTTGCACAGAACTGAGGTCTGTCACAGAGCAAATATATAAGTCATTAATTAATTGTTTTTTAAAAAACAGCTTTACAGAATAAAATTCTGTGTGCTTACATCTCTGTAGCCTTTTTCAGAGTTGCCCCAAACATCCCCAGTGATATCCTTGCATCCGGCAGGGCAGTACACGCTGAGAAACAGCAACAAAAAAAAAAACATGTGGCAAATACTTGTACCTCAAGTGAAACATTTCACTAACAGAGATGGAAACGACCACTACTTACCTCAAAAACTGGGAACTAAAGTGAGATCCTCTTTGTGAACAAGAAATAAGATCTAAAAAAAACAAACAAAAAAAAAAACAAGCAGGTCTCAGAATTAATCTACACCTTCTTAAAAAATTGTAGGTGGACTTGAACAGTATGGTATCCTGTATCTCGGGCTTTTGTAGTAACCGCCACCATGTTTCACTCATTATACAAACACAGATTCTGTGTGAGATAGTGTGGCATGGTCCAAGTGTGCTATATTAGACGATGCTCAGTCATCAGTGTTAATATGACTGAACCCTTTATTGTTGTCCCTTCGTCACAGTTCAAGAGTAAGGTAAATGGCCCTCATGTGATAAGTTCACAGACAGTGTGCTGTGTGTTTGCACACAGATTTAACTCCAGACACTGCTGGATTTTTATAAACAACTCAGTGACAAACAGGAAATGGTGATGCATACACTTTACTTCAGATGACCTCATCCAGAGAAAAGAAGACAATCTCTAATTATACTCCAAAGTTCAGGGTAAACAAGGCTGCATGGCTATTAAAATCACATGGAAAGAACCTGAATGTTTGCATCATTTTCTGATTAACCTCATTACTGTGTATATTAGATTTGCTTCCTGCGTACATGTCTTCATAAACTGGTGGCATTGATTGGGGGTTAACTGCTAAAACAGCAGGCTCTGGATTGACAAGCCTCTGCCAAAAGGCATGGGAAGCACGAAGTAGCTGAGAGGCTGATGAAGACTGGGTGGATTAACTTCCTCCAAGGGACAGACTGAGGCCTCACTCCATTCAGTCTGAAAGGAGTCTTAACTCTTGTTTTCTAAGCAAACATGCCAGAGCAAAGATGCCGATGGAAGATGAATGCCAATGAGCAGTGACTCACACACATCAACACACATACATATGGCTAAATATTCATAGAAAAACATGCTAAAATTACTCCTATGTAAATAAATAAGCGCACTGAATGTACACACACATGCTAAGATATGTGGCTTAGCATGCCCAGCAACAACAGGACACAGTAGTAATAAGAAAAATCAACTGCAACCTAAGAAAAGATAAATACACAGTGCTCATATGTCAGCTCATAATAAGAATCAGACAGCTGCAAAAGGTTAAACCAGACTGAACAAACTGCAGGCATACCTGGATACTGGTCTGTTGCATATGAGATCAGAAAGCCTCGTCCAGAACGATGTGGGCCAGACTTGAATATAACTGTTACTTCATTGCTTTTTAGTGTCACATTCCTCTGGGCTTCATCAAGCTTTCCGCACACTGGACCTGAAAATGAACACACATAGAGGACTTAGCCATTAAGATCCTGACTGTCATGGTAACACTGGGATCTCACCCATAGGGAGTGGAAGTCCTGTAGTTTTACTCTGTTCCCAAAGATATTTACTGGTCAATTTATCTTGCTACCCTCACCTATGGTCATGAACTGAGTGCAGGGACTGAAATAACCAGATTGCATGTACAAACAGCTGAAATGAGTTTTCTCTACAGGAACTCTCTCCCAGAGATAAGTCAAGAAGCTCAGACTAAAGATGCTGCTCCTCCAGATTGAGAGGAGCAAGTTGAGGTGGTTTGGGCATCTGGTGAAGATGCCCTGGGTTGCCCAAAGGGCATCCTCCAAAATAGGCTTGATGTGTATTTTTAGGAGAACAGGGTGGACAGTCACCCCCGGGATGCTTTTAAAGTGCCCCATGGTGCCCCTCGAGGACTACACTCATTAAAGGCTTTTGTAGTGAATAATTGTAAAATTTAACTGTTTCATAGAGGAAAAAAATGTTCACAAGCTTTAATGTTGTCTTAGCAAGTTACAGGTTAACCTGACACTTTTTGAATGTTTGACCTCTTTTGGTCTCATTTGACTATAAAACTCCCATCTAAAATACTTTTTTTCTCCATGTGGTCATCTGCAAGTTTTAGAGTTTAAGTTTAAACATCTCAATTTTAGATCAGAGCTCTCTTTCATAGTGTATGACACTACTGTGATAGTGATACTGTTGTTTCAGGGGCATCCAGTTAGTGTACATATGAGGATTTCATGATTCCTGAGTTGTTCTGGAGCAAAAGAACCAATTTAATTTCCACCCAGATGGACAACTGAGGTCATCCTCCAGACTCAGGCAAAGTGGCTAAACCTGTTATCTGCACTTGCTTTGAAATAGTTCTGAGAAATGCACTTTTGTTGAAGCGTACAATAGCCTTTCTTAAGATTACTGATCTCTTATATTCTTTTTACTGTATGACGTGTTTTCAAGCCAGTGTTTATGCAGGTGCAGAGAAGCTATCACATGTGATTATTAACCAAAAAAAAAGAAAAACTTTGGAACCTAAAATATTTTATAATTTTTTAAGAACTTCTGAATTAATACTCGATGAAGAAGAATATTTTTTCCTTGTATGTATAATTTTAACCCAGTGTTGTTTTCAACAAGCCTCTTATTGTTTTTTTTTTTTTTTTCAGTTAAAGATTAATGTTGTACAATCATTTTGTACCCAGAAAAGGAACAGTTCAAAGTATACGTTGAAATTTGAAAATCATCTATGTCCAATTCTCTAGACACAGATGATCACACCACTAATGATTTACTGTAGAGTAGGAAGCAGAGTCAAAGGATGGAAATTCTACATGTAAAAACAGCTCAACTTAAGACCTGGGAAAACCACGGGACTCTTTGAAATACCATAGTAGGTTTATCAGTAAATCTATCACTTCTCATTTCGGTGTGCTGTCAAATATTTATATCCTCGAGACACAACGAAATACAGCTGGTTGCAAAATCTACATATGTCTGTTGCAAAACAGGGCTTGTCTCTTCCTTCAATGTCTCAGTTGAATGGCATGCTCGGTGTGTGTACAATCACGGCTGGGAGAACTTCAATAATAACATGGAAAACAAAAAGCTGATCAGCAGGTATTTCAGTTAAAACAGAAGGGGGACAGAGGAGAGACATGAAACAGCATGCCATTAAAGCTGAACATACCGATGCTGGGTTCTCCGTTCTTGTCAGTGATCACAATAGAACCATTTCCGCAGGCCGGACTGCTCTCAATGTCGAAGTCTCCAAACAGCAGTCGCAGCGTCCGCCCCTCTGGCACACGAAGCCTCCATTTACACCAGGTGTTACTGGGGTAGGTGCCGGGGTAGTTCTGAGAGGATAAAGTACCAGACTCTGCTCCCAGCCGTGTATGTCCACAGCCATTTCCTGACACAACACAAGCACAATAATTAGGCTTTGAAGAGAAAAACAGAAAACAGTGTAGAACATGGATCTCTAGGTCTTATTTTATAGGTTTCTTCATGTTAAATATCGTTCAATAAATTTATTCTAAACAAGAAAAGGCTGAAATTCAGAATTATGTCTGTGCATTGACTTTGCAGATTATTTTCTGTTGTTCATCGCTGGTTATTCTGAAATTATATATTCTCACTGGTTCATTCAAACCTACAAAGTGTTCTGGTGAATATGAGAAACAACAGCAAATGTTCACACGTTAAAACATATGATACAGAGGTGTTAGTAGGTTTTTTTTTTTCCCCACAACACTTGCCAAGCAAGAACTTAGGCATTCTTAAACTTTGTTGATTTTGTTGTTAACAGTTTTATATGGATATTGTGCTGTGTGGGTGTTATCTGACATGAAATGTGCATTTCTTTGGTAGTATGTTGTGACAGATAAATTTAATTTTCAACACAGCTGTGGGGAAATGTGGTAATATTGGCTCATGTTTAATAACCACAGACAGCTGCCATCAATTATCTTAATTAATTGTACAGACCACTAAGGGCTTTGGTAAGCACTATTTCAGGGCAAATGTGTAACAGGTCTGATGTGATCGTGTCCTGGAGACCTGGGGATGTTTATGATCATAAGTGAGTGGAAACACCATTGAGGAGTTATTAAAATCTGTGAACTGTCCATTGAATAGTCTTAATCTTACATTTAATCTGATGTTAATGAATACCAAGTGTGATTTTAAACTGAGATGCAATTCTTAAAAGAAAGGCGCAGAAATTACAAAATAGTTTCCTTTTGGATAAAACATCTGGAATGTTGATTCACTACATCCTCTGACCTGCAACTGCTCTGACTAACACTTAAACTGGAGCAAAAAACACAAATATTTAGACGGTCTAATATTCCCATTGGTCACAGGAATTAAATGAGTCAATTCCCATAAGGGTCCCTGAGTGAGTAGTGCTGTGTAGGCGGTATCCGCAACTCCTCACCCCCAATATCTCTGGTGGTGACATGCACCAAGAATGGTCAGAGCTTGAAAAAGGCACTGGGGTCAGTCTCAGCCTAAACATTACCCCCTTTCCTTGTTTTCCGGTTATATGGTGAGGGGAAGCCTCAAGATAACCTTTTGCTCACACATCCTGCATAACATCAATCTATTTCCCAGCAACCCTCCAGCTTCAAATAGCATGAGCCTTTGAATGTCTCTGCCCCTCCTCAAGTCCCCAAAGGATTCTCTGGAAATGCCACAGCGACATGCTGTAACTGTGGGCAACAGAGCATGGATCTGTCACCTTCCGGAGGGAGACCACAGAGGCAACAATGCTGGGGAAACTCTGGGTGACTGGTAATTGTCCCCCGCTTACTCAGCTCTGTCACCTACAGTTTTTTTTCCAGACCTGTCTGGTTCAGTTTAAAGTCTGAAACTGATTTGAGTTAAGCTTGGTCTTACCAGTTTTGGAAACCTAAGGGGAAGATTAAACAAAACTGGCTTTAAAATGGACGGCACTTGAGCTGAGAGTCCCTCAGAAACACACCACAGACAATGTTTCCACTTGAGGCTTTTCTGGCAGGTCTTAGCAGGTCCACACTAGCAGACAGGATGTTCACCTGTGCTACCTGGTACTACACACCCTGGTGTGTCAGTAACAGCATTACAACAGGCAGGATGAAATAGTTTCTCCAAAAACCTGGCCCCACCAAAGCCAGGGTAAAAATGATTCAGAATGCCTGATTTACTTTTGAATTAATCATCTTCCCACGTGTGGAAACCAGAGCCTAAGAGACAGACCAAAACAACAATGAATGTCTGCGGCATGGGAGGCTGCTGTCATAGTCATAGTCTACACTATAAATAATTCTTCTTTCCTTCGTCTGTATATGTGTTATTAAGTCACTGTGATTATTACTGGGATTGACAGCTGTTAACAAAATTAAGTGCAGAAAAGGCAGCTGGGAAATGCGGTAAATACGTGGAAAAGCCAAGAGTATGTAAAGAATGTTAACATCACGTCACGTGGTCGCCCTTCTTCCCCAGTTACACCTTTACTTATAGTTACACTAATTTACGTTACTTGGTTTATACCAATATAGTATGAACAGCAAAGTATGCCAAAACCACAAATTAACAAATTCCCCATGTAAAACCTAATATACAATATTAGTTGGTGTTTTGTGTGATAATGCCGAGTGCATATTTAACATAAATGCTTTAACTAAATTAATGTCAGCAGTCAGTGATTGTCCCTCTTTTTACTACTTTATAACCCTGTTATCACTTCATAAATGAACCTGTAGTAAAGATGGTTCGAACTCTGTCACGTCACGAACGTTATCTCACGGAAAGCATCAACAACTCGGGCGTTTTCTTACCGTCCTGGCCGTGAACACCAACGAAACAAACGTTAAACGTGATCCAAAAACCGGCGATAAGAGACTTCAGTGCATCCCCGATGTTTTCGGACTTTACAAGCATTTTCTCCAGCGCTGTGCGCGACAGGGGTAAGGTGCATGCTTCGATGGCTCGACTTCTTGCTTCAATGAAAAGTTAAGAGCACAAACTCAGGGCTGGATATTCACTATTGGCCACGAGTCGTAAACTCCCCTTTCTATTGGCTCCCTATAACTGTCAATCAAATGATGCCCAAGCATTCCATTCCCAAATAGGGGCGGGCTCACTTGTAGTTAAGCGCTTATCCCAGACCGGCTGATATCCCGAATGTTGGTAATAGTTAACAAAAATGGCACTAATACACCTGCGTGGCTTTATTTGTATATTCAGAAAATTGAATGCATCTGAATCGGTCATTAGAACTATCTCTAACCAAAACTACATGAATCCGCACTTTGAAATGTCTTTTCGTGTGTCCCGTGCCGACAATACATACAGTAGGCCTACAGCTCTGCTTCCAACAAGTGCGAAAGGTGACATCTACTGGCGAAACGCGGGCAACAACAACAACACAAAACACAACCACTTTAACACAAGTGACCGCTTCAAAAAGCAGTGCCAGCTTGACAGAAAGCCACAAACATTCATAAGTTAAACAACACCGTGAACATTGAGACTAAACCAAGAGATTGCTTAAAAGCTCCCAGTCTGTGCGCTGTACTTCTCTGGAGGTGCTTAAAGCAGCCTCATTAAAGCTGTTTGACCGATTTACACATCGCGTGCCAACAAACCGCTTCTCGTGACAGCGAGACAGATGCTTCTCAGGCAAATGCTGCCTTCGCTGCAGGAAGTGTGACGAGGCAGCTCGACGCAGGCTCTAGTTTCTCTCTAACCGGAGAAGCATGAACGCTAGCCCGCTTTGAAACGGTGAGTAAACCAACATTCACTAAGAGTAGAGCTTTGTGACGAGGACTGGATGTTTTTGCTATAGTTTTGAAACTGAGGCGCGTGCCCGACCGTTGCTATCTGGGGAGCGCGTGCTGCTCGCGCCAGCAGACGTCAGTCTGAGAGGCTAAAAGAGGGTGATAAAAGCACGCAACTGTCCTCGTAGGAGCTGTTGATCCAACATAGACTACTCCTTAATAGTATCTTATCAGTTTATTGTAGCTCGGTTTTCACTGTTTCACTTTGTAGCCTGCTGTGTTTCTCTGCCATGGAAGAATCAGAATATTATTTCTGTGTCGTTGACGTTATACTTCTACATCAATTTCTTGCTTGAGACTGAAAGGATATTTTGACAAGAACGGACTGAACTGGAAAAATTTACATGACATTACAAAGTATCTACACAATCTTTAAATTCTTCGAAATTCTACATTTCATTTAAAAATAGTTTAAAGACTGGCCTTTTTATGATATTTTTACACATTTCGTCACAATGAATGACAATATGCCTATTCACACTTTAAAAAAGGCAGAGGAGAATAGCTACAACTTTTAAAATTTCATGTATATACATTTTTTACTTTTGATATCTCTGGACTGCTAGCAGTTTAGCTCAACAAGTTTCGTGATGGGAGTATAACAGTCATGGTACAGTATATTGTGGTTTTGCATTGTCTTGCTGAAAAAACACAATGATTTGTCTAAAAAAAAGAGGCCACTGGATGCCAGCATCCAAATCCCACTGTCTTGCTGAAATAAGCAAGGTCTTCCCTAATGAGGATCCTGGTTACAGGCAGCATGTAACTTCTAAGCCTCTAAATATCCTTTAGATTTAGTGGTGCATACACATTTTTGCAAGTTACGCAAGCAGTGAGGCACTAATGGGCCGCTGTGTCATCAAAAATGCTTTTTCTTTCTCTGTGCATGATGACACTTGAACTTCTTTTTGTGGATGTACTCAAGTGCTGTGATCACTTACAGTTTCTTTTTCTGAGAGCTCCTGAGCCCACACAGTGATTCTTATCATACATGTTGCTGGTTATTAATGTAGCAGTACCTCAAAATTAAGGCTATTCACAGCTGATTTCTGTGTTACTGGCTTGTGGAAGTAGCCTATTTGCTGTTGAGATTTTGCATAAGATGCCTTTATTTCTTTTCAGATTTTGCCATCAAAATCACGTTATTGATCTATTAAACAAAATTAAATATTAACATAAATCAGGAACATATGCTGTCTAATTTTTCAGTCATTGAATTCTGTCTTTACTAACATATGGCAGAGCACCTCAAATCTTTCTTTGGAAACAATGTGGGATGTTTAGCGTCTCACTCTTTTTCATTTTAATGTAGCTATTTTTTTTCTTTGTAATCAAGCATGCCCAATGTTTTAAGCCCAGTGTGAATAATTTCTGTTACAGTTGCATACATGAAAAGTGAGTCGGGGGATGCTTTCATTAACTTTCATTAACATGTATTAAGAAGGCACAACTGCATACATGCCTGAAATGAATGTTTACATGCCTTGTGTGTCCTCACTGTGTACAGCGGTGCTAGGACCAGTGATGGCTGCCTCTGAGGTCACTGTATCTTCAGGGCGGCTCATGAAGGTGAAGGAAGAGGAGGGGGAATGCAGTGGCAACAACCACATGACTCAAGTCATTCTGCACCTGCATGGGTAACAAGATTTCCATCGTTGAAAGACAAGTAGATGCTTTGTTTGATGTCTGTGTGATGTTGCTTTTCGGTTTTTGTCATGTTCCTATTAAATAAATTGTTGAACATAAACATTTTACAATCTTTTAAGTTTGAAGACTACAACATTAGCCCATATGAAGTAAAAGAAAATCACAAAAATGAAAAAATCATGCATGGAGTTGCTCTTAGGTATTACTGAATAATCATTTTACATGTGAGAATCTGTCGCCCCCTACAGGATTAATTATGACACTGCTGACAGTGGAACCTCAGTCTCAGCCGCAGAGACTCATCAAAGTAAGTCGAGACGTGTTATCACCCCAGTGCTGAAATAAATATGTAAAATCAATAACTTGTCTAATATAACTGTTATTTAACAGTTATAACTAGAGAGTATTGATAAACCCCCTGGGCTGCACATGTAAACTTAATAAATTTCACTGTCATTAATGGAAGTATCCTTGTAATTGCACATTGCATAGTCTCTGCAGGTGGTCACACTTTTGCTCTTGTTTTGTGATGCTTAGACAGCAGGATAGCCAAGGGAGAAGAGATTGAGTATGGCTACCCCATCACTTGTGGAAACAGCCGGGCAGTGCTGTTGTTTAAGAAATTTGTGTGTCCTGGAATCAATGTCAAATGTGTCAAAGTAAGTTGATGTATTTGGTTTGATTGAAACAATTATTTGAACAACCAACTAAAATGACATTGTCACGGCCCATCCTTGATGAAAGGAATTTATGGATCAGTTTTTCTGCACCAGATTGGGAAAAGACACTACTGAGTTTTAAAATATTTTGTAAATGGAAGGAAGCCACTCTGGAGACGCATTTCATTTCATATGTAACTTAACTGACAGATCCTGGTCAAAAGTGACTCCAAGGTTTCTAACAGTAGTACTGGAAGCAAACCCAATGCCATCAAGAATGATCAAATCATTCAATGTTCCATCTCTGAGGTGGTTTGGGCCCGAAAAAGTGACTTCAGTTTTACTTTCTTTTAGAAGTAGAAAATATGACTCCTCCGTAATTTAATATCTGTGTTGCAGGCCTGCAGTGTCATGGGACTTCCTAGATTAATAGATCATAGTGTGGTCAGCAGAAATAAATATAATAATTTCTGATGTCATTACATAAAGGAAGCACATAGAGACTAAATAGTCAAATATATTACCTGCTACAAACACAAAATCTTTATTTTTCTCACAGTAAGAGCCTTTCATTAAGTATTCCCAGCACTGACTTGACTTTCAGGACAAGTCCGGTGTGGAGACTGCGCTGCTGCAGACAGGAAGGGTCACTGGCAAGTGATAAAAATGCACAGCTCTTTCCAGGGACAGCTTGCCCCTTAGTGCAGAACATTTATCTCAACATGGTTATCAGGAGAGCGTATAACATCATCAGAGACTCTACACACTGCAAACATTACCTTTTTACACTTCTGCCACCGGGCAAGCACTATAGAAGTGTTATGTCCAGAACTGGCCGATTATCTTTATTCACAGGTGACTGGGCATGTGAATGTGCATCTATCCTTTGCAATTTGCACAGATTGCACATCCATGCACACGCACAAAAACACAGATTATTCACCTATTTGTTACCTGCGCATTTTTTGGTAAATGGATTTAGTATTTAGATTTGATTGTATGTTGTTTTGTGTCAAGTTTTTACTTATAATGTTTTAGCAGGACAACCATCTTTACTGTGCATATGACATGGCATAAACTGCATTGTCCTCTTGTATTTTTTTTTTTTTTTATAGTTTAATGACCAACTGATCAGTCCAAAGCAATTTGTACACCTGGCAGGGAAAGCCACTTTAAAGGACTGGAAGAGGGCCATCAGACTGGGAGGGGTTATGCTCAGGTAATCTTATGAGGCATTAAATAAACATCTCTGTGTCTCTTGACTGTAAATGGCCTTTGTGATGACTCTGTTGTGTTGGGGTTTAAGTCTTAGATGTTAAAACTTCTTCATCTTTTGCAGTAAGGCACTTAGAGTATCTTTTTCTCGTGTAAATTGCCGCTGCATGTCTGTCTGTTAGCGTCTGTTCTCCACTGCGTTCCAGAGGTAGTTGGTAAGCAGAAATATGATGATAGCAGGATCAAATAGCTTACACGTGAGATGCCAAGTGATACGTCTCACCTCTTTATCATGTTTGCACTTGTTGTTGGTGTTACTGCCAGGCAATACTCAACACTCAACAGGCAGTATCTTCTCGTTTGATCTTTATTTCTCCAGAGGCTGAATCAGCAAACTCTGTGTCAAAAAAAACCTCAGTGAATCTGTAAAGATTGTTCAGCGAATTCATAGCTAATACCCTTCAGCAAAGCTATTTTTTCAGATAATTTGCATGGTTATTGTAACCCGCTTGTCCTCTCGCAGGAAAATGATGGACTCTGGGCAGATAGATTTCTACCAGCATGACTCCATATGCAACAACACCTGCCGCAGCACTAAATTTGATGTGCAGATCAACAGCACGCGGCCTCCTCCGGGGACCTTGATGCAGCCGAGCTTGTCGTGTCTGGCTCTCGACCCTGTTGGAGGACAGGTGCCTCCCTCGACAGGTAGTTGGCATTTGCAGTTTGCTTTTTTTCCCACCCACATATGCTTGAGCTGCTGTTGTGTCATTGTGATGACAGACTGAAAACTGTTGAAGCCGCTTGGAAATCATATGAGAACTTGGATAAAACGAACAGAATTGCTTTTAAATGATCTTCCATCTGCTTGCTCTGAGTTAATATGACATATTTTCCCACTTTATTTACTGTTTCCATTGCAGGAGGTGTTCATAATGCAGAAGAGTTAGAGGAACCTTTGAAGGATAAGTTAAGTGCAACAGCAGAGAGGAGTGATGGTCCACCGCAGCCTGTAAAACCCACAACAAGCAATGGACTTCATGCCAAGAGGAAGAGGGTTGACATGACTGGTAAATATATGTGTATAAGGTATATGTGCAAAAAAAAAAAAAAGAAAGAAATCTGTCCTTACTAATGTAATTATTTCAGAAATGTAAAACCAGTGGCACCTGCTTCTGACCTGTAAGGGTTACTGTGACTGTTTAAGAGACGTTTAAAGTCTGTTGAATGAGTGAACACATCTGTCATATGTTAAATGCTTATGTTCTCTTTGTAAATCTGTACATTTTTACCTTCAGTGAGTTAAACAGATTTGAAAAAAGTTACTTTGAAGGATTCACAGGAGTCTTCCTGTAGTCCAGCTGTCATCTATGACTCACCTCCTGCAGCCACGCCTGTTTGACCCCTCTGACAGCCGTGAACTTTCTAAATTTGCAGTTGTGAGTGTTCTGCTTTTCCTGTAGATTGACCTTAAAAAAAATTGCTGACCAAAGGCGGCCGATAGCAGCTGACATTTCCAGGTGTGGCTGTTTCTGGGCTTTGATTTAAGGGCTTTTAAAGGTGACCTGATTAGGCATTGTTCCAGGTGGACTTCAGTTGGTGGAAATGCCCTGCGGTGATCTTGTGAGTGGCAGATTGCAGTGCCTCTCTGCACACATGGTTTTTGCTTATTTTTGGGTTTGAAGCGGGCAGATAATTCTCAGCAGACCTAGAGTTTACAGCTCATAGCTCTGCTCTTCAGTTTACAGAAATGTGATTCTTCACAGTATCGAACACTCCCGACATAGAGGAAAATAATAATTTAACCTCAGATAGGTGTAAATAGGTTCTGGGACGCTTTCACAGAACATATTGTATTTATCTTGACAGACGTTTAAGAAAACATATCTGCATGCTTGTCAGATGAGATATGTAGAACCTCTGACGTTTCATCACTTTGATTTACTCAACTTCTGTTTCTCTTCAGTTTTGTCTCCTTCAAATCTCCCCTACACTTTTTTCTCTCCTCTGAGAGCACCTCTTACCTAACCCATTCCCTACTTTTTCCTCTCTCTAACATCCGCTCTCCCATTTCCTTGATCTCATTATATCATTTTTAAATTTTTTCTTCCAAATGTGACATCTCTCTCTGCATTTTACTTTTCTCTGTATTCCTATTTCAGTGCTTCAGCTATCTTCAAGTCTCACCCCCTAGACGTTTCCTCCATTCCCCTCTCCACTTTTCTTGATTTCAGATTTCTTATTTAAATTTACTGTGTTTTACTCCATTCTGTTCTTTTCTTCCTCCACCAGCCCACACAGGAACGTGTATGTTCAAACACGTCAAACATGTGATTCCCATCTTTCCCTTACTTCTCCTAGATGGAGTTATTGGGCTGTGGAGGGCTGTGGCAGACTCTGGGCTGATGGGGGAGGTCCTTTCCAGCCTCCAGACTGAACTGCTAACTACCTTTAAAGGAGTGGAGCTTCGCAGCGAGAAGGCCAACCTGCAAGAGACAGGTATGTTCCTACAGTGGGACTTCTGTTACCAATCTACTGTGAAAAGAAGCTATAGCTGATTTTAGTAAATGATGGTTGCAGAATGAAAATATAATGTTTAAGTGTTTTTGTTTTTTTTTTTGGACAAAGATTTCAATTCTAAGTGCATTATGAAAAGAAAATTGATGACAGAAAATGATTTCTAAAACAGCAGAATTTATGGTGGACAAATGAATAAGCCCAAATATTAATCTTTCCATTTGGAGCTTAGTTTCAATTGTTTTGTTTTGTCAGATGCTCTCATTCTTCACTCCTTATGTGAGATGTTTGGGCTCTTGGATTCAGTGAAACAAGCTGTGGACATGAGACGCAGCCAGACCGAAGAGAGCAAAACCCAAAACAGTGTTTATGGTGAGAAAGCTGCCAAAGCCAACACAGTACACGCAGCAATGTCTGACTGGATTAGAATGACTAACATCTTGTTTTTCTACAGTGCTGGGTGACATATTGGAAGGCCAGAGGAAGCAAAGTTGCAATAAAAACAGATCTGATAAAATTTCATCCTTGAAACACGTTGGACCTCATCATCAGAGCCCGATAAACAGCCGTAACCAGAACCAGCTGTCGTCGACAGTGATCCATCCGCTCTCTGTTACTGGTTATTCTGCATCTCACACTCAGCTCTTCACCCAGTTCCCTGCTAATCACCGTGTCGGAGCCAGCAGGACAGACAGGGATGGGCAAAGCAGCACACTGGACAAAGAGCAGAAGATCAGCAAAACAGGGAATCAGGAGAGGCTTCACCAGCTGGGAGAAGAGGACCCATCAGGGATGCACAAAAGGACTGGACAGAGGACAGTAAAGCTTCTGCAAGACTCACAAATTAGAAGTGAGGAGCTGGAGGCAAAAAAGGGCACACATAGCACTCAGAATAGTATAATTAAGAGAAAGCCGTCAGAGAAGAAGAAATCAAATAAAACAGGAGGATTCTCTGGGAATAATTGAGGGGATGTACAAGAGGTGAGAAGATAAGAGGTAGAAT
Organism: Zenarchopterus dispar; assembly: GCA_028564865.1. NCBI lineage: Eukaryota > Metazoa > Chordata > Actinopteri > Beloniformes > Zenarchopteridae > Zenarchopterus > Zenarchopterus dispar. Next base: position 326,234 of record JAOWBL010000008.1, on the reverse strand, counting down.
TACTTTGTCAAAGTGTATGTTTTCAGGGTGTGTTGTTCTACTGTGGGAGGCTGCTGTCATGGTGATTTGTAACTGTGCTTAAGTGGGTGGTACATGCCAAAGTAACATTCGCACGTGCACTTGTTTCTAAGTAATTCTCAGGAGAACGTAGCATTGTAACGAGACAATCACTGTTGCTGACCTCCTCTGGCTGTGGTTTAAACATTGTGACTGGCTGGGGTATAAATAGGGGTAAGTGGAGTTGTAAATCAGACAGCGGTGTTACAAGCAAGCAGTTTTTCCTGAGTTGAGCTCGCAGATGACAAAAAGATGATTTTTGCACATTCAGCTAAAAGCATAACAGGGCTGAGCTGAGTAGCTGATGAAACTCTTACTGTTTTAATATCAACCGAGGAGCTAAAGATTGTCTTTTGAAAAATCGTTAATTGCATCCCCGAAGCACAGTTTCCTCTCATCTAGTAGTTTTGACACAACTTTGTGTAAATGTGCAGATCTCTTCAGTTCGTCACAAATAATATCTGATTATTTCTTAAGGTGACAGCACATTACTGTTCCTCAGAGTATCTGATATTTTCTTTGCAAGTTAATGCACATTTTTTCCCTTGAAATTGTGATTGAAAATATTTATTCTGTGGATTCAGCTTAAAATCTTACATAAATTGGTTTAGGTTTTGTATATTGTATTCTTTCTCATTCAGGCTTGTTTTTAAGCCTTTGACCTGATGGTGCCTGAGACGGGCCTTAGATCTATGCACCAGACACTCACTGCCTAAAAAATAGATCTTAGTATTGAATTAAATGAGCAAAAACAAGATGTAAAGTGATCGTGGCTGTTGATGTGTTGTTGCTTTGCAGGACACTTTATATTAACATGTGCTATACAGAATTGGATCATATGTTACAGATCATATGTTACTGCCGTTTCATATAAATATTAAAGAGAATATACGTTATGTTGATAAGAAGGTTCCTGGTTCGACTCCCAGGCCCGGCAGGAGTCTTTCTGTGTGGAGTTTCCATGCTCTCCCCGTGCTTGTGTGGGTTCCCTCTGGATACTCCAGCTTCCTCCCACAGTCCAAAAACATGTATGTTAGGTTGATTGAGAACTCTGAATTGCTCGTAGGTGTGGGTGGTTGTTTGTTTCTATATGTGGCTCTGCGATGGACTGGCGACCTGTCCAGGGTATACTATTGCCCGCCTGTCATGAGCTGGGAAAGGCTCCAGCAGACCCCTGTGACCCTGTAGATGGATTCAGCGGGTATAGAAAATGGATGGATGGATGAATGTTGTATTGATGAAAAAAGTGACTCAAAAAAAGCACTGGAAGTTGAGAATGGCCTCATTAGACATTAATCACATTTTAGATTAAAACCAGATGCAAGATTTGTCTTCATATTACTCAGTTTATTGATTTTTTTAATCTTTATGATGACAAGATGCTGGTAGCCCTACTGACAGCACAGACAGGAAGAGGGATCAGCGTAGAAAGCTAATAAATTACACACAGCAGTCGATTTTGTTTGTTGTTGGTTTTAATCTGATGGGTTTCATTAGTCTATCTCATCATCTTTCAATCATCTAATTATTAAAACTATGTCACTCTGTGTTGTAAATACTTGAGTTTGTAAAAGAGAAGCTGATGCACAAATTCATCAGGAAGAGTTTCCCTTTTTCTCTCTGGGTTCATCTTTCAGTCATGTCTGATTTCCCCTCGCATAATGATCACAGATGTCAGTCATTTTCTATAAAACAGCCAAAGGAAGATTTTTTTCTTTTTTCTTTTTTAAATTTAATGACATGACATCATGTCCAACTAGCTTTCCTGGGAGTGTGATTTGCTGCTCTTGTTCAGGTCCAGCTGCATGCCGAGGCCGTGTGATCGACAGTGATGGGTTGCGTTTGACAACTTCTCTCACAACTGTGATGACATGCAATTATAAATGCGTGCACAACACTGCCTGTGCAGATGTAGTTATTTGTTAGGGCTTATATGAGTGGCAGCTGATAAAATGACTATCATCACAGAGCAGCTCTCAGCATCTCTGCCAGCACCTGTCCTGATGTTGGAATTAAGCGTTATTTTCCAACACCCTGTTACTGCAAATTAAAGCGTTGTGCAGTTAAATATGCTCAAGTCAAAGTGCTCTCTTCGTGTTAATAAATTGGTACCCTTTTGACTTGAATGCTAGGGTCTAAAACCTCTTCCATGCATCATGCAGGTGTAATTACAGGTGTTATCTTGACATATGTTGGGGTCCTTTTGTTAAATTAAGTAATTTGGTGCGCAGTGCATCGTTCATCTGTCATTCAGGGTTAACAACATTAGAGTCTGCAGAACGCGCTGATGTCGGCAGTGTTAGATGCGTCTCCTTGCCCATCCGTAATTTAATCCACGGCTTTAATGTCCACACACGGCAACAAAATGATTGATGAATTGCCTGTGTGATGGCATTTTTGATCCAACTGAATCCTGGAGCAACAGATAATGTGTCAACTGTACCATGTTTCATGATGGGGAGGTCTCACTGTGAGATCAGCCCCTTGAGCACGGTGTTTAATTTGAAAGATGAATAAAATGCAATCATGTAGAACTCTAATAAAATACTCGTGAAGACTTGTGAAGAGTGTCTGTTCATTTCTTATCTAATACACACCCCATGTCGTGTTTTTTACAAGACTGTGACATGCCAGACAAGCCTGCATGTATGCATCATAACCACTGGATCATCCTTGCCATGTGTTTACATTTAATTGCACAATAATTAAGTGTACAACAATTAAATCCAAAACTGACATCGGCCTTGTAGAATTTCAGGGACACTGAAACATCATCAGCTGGAGGTAGAGAGAATCTGATGGAACTTTTTAAAAGCAAAATAGGAAAATCAAAAAAAATAATATAAGAAAAAATACGGGTCAGTATATAGAGCTGCTCACCTGCTTGTGCTATTAGAATATAAGGTTTATCCATCTGCTACCTACACACACTTATGCCCTATTCAGACTCATCTCAGTTGGATTCAATATGTGAATTCATTAATTTTCAAGCTGCTGATATAGTTTTACAAATAGTTTAACAAGTTTAACCAGGCCTGTTGAGATAATAATATCCTTATATAATTGTCAAAACTTAAGTCTTGGCATTATACAACATACCATAAGAGAACCACCAAAACTTTGTGCAGTATGATGCAAGAAGGAACAACAGATTTTTTTTTTCTTCTCACATTTTTAAGGTTTGGGGTGCAGCATGAGCCAAGTGAACATAGTTAGGCAAAATTTGCATCTGTTGTGGTGGCCCTTGGCTTGGCTCAGTCAACCAAGTGAACATATGACAATACTTCTCACACCTGTTCATTCATTATCATCTACCAGTGGTCCAAGAATAACATAAATGTAATTTATTGCAATTATTTCTGGAATAATTTTGTCCAAACAAAAATAGCTATGAGGAAAAGCCTATTTATATTGCAGTAGTGTGGCTATTGTTACTTTGAGACAGAAGTGAATGCATTTGAGTATGTGGGTGTCTGAAATGTTGAAAACCCATGGAGACTGGCAAATCATAATTCTGGTATCATTATCTGGTTGTATTCCAGTGCTAGGGCCTTCAAAACCCAATGTAACAAACCCAAAGAAAAAACTGAATAAAAATCCAAATGTTAGCCTGTATGGATGATAGAGAAAATGGGGCTTGGTTGCATTTTCTGAACAGTGCCCTAAGATGGGTTTTGTTGTGAACTGACACCTTACAAAAAATCTGGTTTGAATTAAAGTGAAACAAGGACAAGGGGGGGAAAGGTAACAACTCAAATAAACATAAAACATGCAGCATACAACACTGAGAACACACACACACACACACACACACACACAAACAAACACTATGTTGGGTTGTACTTGACCGACGTCTGACAACAATCGTGTCATTCCCTCATTTGGCCGCTTGGAGGCGCCCGGCTCTTATTTTGAATGTCCCGGAGAAGCGGGGAAGGGAAGGAAAAGTGGGCTTGGGAAAAATCTCTCTCCTGAACTGTTTACCCTGACGTCAGTTTGCAGAACTAGCTCTGCCCTGTCTCCCTCAGTGTCTCCGAAACTCCAGTCAGTCAGAACTGGGGGGAATAGATGGGCTCCACTTTAATCCCGCTCTCCCGGACCACACGGACTGAGTGAAATGACTTCGTCTTCTCATGTAAAGTGGACTAAAACATCTCCACGATGAACACCTGCGCATTCCTGCTGATTCTGACTGTTCAGATCTACGCCGATGGCATTGAGGGGCCAACAGGTAAGACTGATGGACATCTCCATTTCCTTACACGCAGTTAGGAAGTTTATACATAGGGTTGAAGCTTCACTGGGAAGAAAACCAGTGCGAGTCTGGTGAGGGTGCCAACTTTGTGGTCACCGTTGTTTTCCCAACACGTTGCTGCGTGTATCTGCGGCTTTTTGCCCTTCACCCGTGACTTACAAATAGGTCATTTAATTTTTTTAAAATCATCCCAGCACAATGCACCTAGAACTTTACTAACTTTACTCTGTAAAGTAAAGCCTTAACTTTTCCAGAGCAGGAAAAAATGTTAGTTATATATGAGGACTTTTGCTTCGGAGCTCCGAGAGAAAGGCTCCCATTTCCCCAAACCACACGGTCCTGATAAATGCGCCAGGTGGACTCAAAAATGTTCTACTTTGTGCGTCAGTCAGTCAGTGTTGAGGGAGGGGAGAAGGGGGAAAAAAACTGAAAGAAGAAACTGAAACCCCGACGCAACATTTAAATCAATATTTTGTGAAATCCCCGCACGGCTCGAAGCGATCAGAGATGACACCCAGAGACCCGGAGCTCCTCCATGCTGGAGTCAAGGTGTACAGCTGAAAGTTTACACACCCTCTTGTTGTTTTTTTCTTTTTTTTTTTTTTTCCTTTGGCACCATCCTGGATTATTGAAACCACATTTTCAGTCTGATTGCTGGGAAGTTTTTGGTACTACTCTCAAAGCTGTTGGATTTTGTTTATTTATTTAATTTTTATTTCCAATGTGGTGAGCTGCCTTTGGATTTTACAGTTACTTTCATGTAGGATTTTCAAGATCCTCATGCTATTCTTATGAGCAAGCAAGCTTGAAAGCAAGAAAATGTGTTTTTTTAAAAGATAAAGAATAAAAAATATTGTTTCTGCCCCCCCCACCCAAAAAAAATTCATCATTTATGCAGAAGATTTTCCATTGAATAAAAATCTTTCTTATGTTCAGATCATCCTGAGAAGTCGACTGAGATATAAACTAGTGAAAATGAATTCTTTAACAGGAATCTGACACAGATCCTCTGACATTCATTCAAATTCATGAACTCAAAATCAGTATTATTTCCTGAATTTTCTCATTTATGCAGTGCATTGCAGAGCTTTATTTTGGTAACCCAGTTTGGAAGGTGAGATGACTTGGGATTGTTCCTATTACATTAATTTTAAATGTAAAAATAAATCCCTGTTGGAGATAAAAGCAAGCGAATAAGGTAGTAGTGCTATGCTTGTAACATTACACTTAAACAATGGAAACACCGACTAATGTTTGAGGAAGGAGATAGTCTCGATACATGTCATTAAAAATAGCCTGGTGTATGTATTTTATGCAACTGAAGGTGAATGAAGTAATGAAAAAAAAAATATATATATATGTACAACTTGAATGTACATTGTCAAGAGCCGAATGGAGCAGATCATTAAGAAGAATGGGCTGAGACATATGATGGATTAAATCACACCCAGGTAATTAAAAGAGCTGAATGGAACAGCAACGCTTCACTATGCAACGCCGAGTGAGTGTCTGTCAACAAAAATGTACATGCTGTCAGGCTTTCTGTTTGTTAACTGGGCTGTTGCAGACCCTGCCATCAGAGCTTTTTCCTTCTCATTAGCTGTTAATTGTCAACACTGCCAGGTGCTGTGGCTTGTCTTTCTCCAGTCCTGCCTCCGTGCATGCTTCTCCAGCGGCCTACATCCTCTAAGTGGACAAATGAAGGAGCAGAAATGCAGTCTTGACTTGCCCTCTGATTAACGCTTCCTTTGCAAAGAGCTCCTGGCATGCTTAATAACAATTACGGATACTGAATCCACTGGGGATACCTTACAGTTTTCACTTGATCTAACGCTATATTTACCATAACTGTTTCTGTTGCTTCTGCTGCAGTAGGCCAAGGCTCCCATTTCACCGCTGTGAGATACGGAGGCTCTTTCCCTGCAGTAGAGCAACTGCAGGGTGGTTGATTTTAAAGTAAAAAAAAAAAAATCACTTGCATCATATTTGCTCAGGCTTAAAGGAGCACAAATCTGACACTTTAATATCTCTGTTTTCTGTCATGGGAATAGTACGGATGTTCACTTGCCATCTGTCTCCTCTATTAGCAGCAAAAGTTGTCAACTGAGTGCTGTAATTATCCTATGTCTCATGATTCATTTCCCAGTTTGATCTATAGTTAAGGCAGAATATCCCTTTTTTCTCATTTGAGTGAATAAGATAACACTTAGATCAAGATGAAAAGGGCTGTGAAGTCCAGACTGCCTGGTTAAAGTGGGGCAGGGAGTAACTGATACTTTAGGACTCTGGGTTTTAACTGTCTGACCATGGGTAGCAATAAGGGGAAGCATAATATAGAGGAAGGATGGAGGGAATGTAGCTTCAAAGATAATCAAATAAGGATTCAGGAAAAGGAGTAGAAGTGCCATAAATCGGTCTTAATTGTGAAGATTTTATGCTTTTTTCCATCCCCCCAAAACATAGGGCATACAGTACACTGCTGCTTTGAACCATGGATCAGGCAAAACCAGACTGAATATGTCTTCAAATGGTGAAAATTTTCCAACGTTTGCAGTTTAAACAAAGCTATTAGCAAAGAAAATAATCAAACTCATATTTTTTTCAGAGAAATAGTCATTATTTGCAGCCATAAATGGGTTTTGCATCATATGCAATGCCACTGATACATACAGCAGACAGGCATAAGGAAAACACTAAAGAAATTAAACTGGAAAGCTCTGCTTAAGAGGACAAATGTATTTATCGCATGGATATGGTTGCAAATAGGCAGTAATTTTTTATTCCCCCCCTACTCCCCCAAACCCTGTTTAAATATGCTTTCTGGATCAAATTAGATATTTTTTGTCTAATTTGATGAAAACATCATTATTCACTATTGTGACATTATTCATCTCACTGTGTTCTGATTTTCTGCTCTTACATTTTGGCTCCATTAGATGTGTTTACTGTAATAAACATATAGCTAAACCAAAAGGGGAAAAAATAGCTCAATATGCTTTTTTTGAACCAGTGTTGGTTAAAAAAAAAAAAAAATGTTACCATTATGCAGGAATGATTTCCTCGCCCCGCAGAGTTCTAGCAGGTCCACCAAGTGGAAGTATTCCCTGCAGGAGCCAGGTCGCCATCTGTGGGTAGAATATGAGAGGCCGGTGGGGACTGGGCTTAAATCAGCCTCCTGAAAGGACTGGTTTATATCCATCTTTGTGGGATCACGGGCAGTAATTCAGAGAACAGATGGAAAACTTTGCATCCAGGAGAGGAGGGGATTGGAGGGTAAGAGCGTGGGGAGGGAATGTCTGAGAGAGACGATGAGAATGACAGAGGGATTCATTCAGATAGATAGTTTCAGCTGAGCCAACAGCAGGACTTTTGCCGAGTTCGCGTGTGTCGGTCGTTCCGCCTTCAGCTCTCTGTATGTGATTGAACAATGTTTATGAGAGGATTCCTGTGCCCTGCAGTCTATTTCTGCTCTGTCTGATCTATTGTAATGTGGCGCTATGTGTTGTACAGCCGGAGTTGGATTAGCTTCCTTTGGAAGAGCAGAAGGAACGAACCAATCTGTTGTACAAGTTCATGATATCCTGCTTCATGCCAAGTGTCATGATAACTGATGGTGCTTCTCATCAGTGGAAGCGTGTGGGGCTTCCTCTCTCTGGATCTGGTCTCATTACTCATTTGCTTGTGATGCATCTAGGTTCGCGCTGTGCTGAGTGTGCAGACATTTCTTTATGCTAGACTGCACCTCATACATGTCTTGTGAAAGTTGTGCTTAATTAATCCTGCTAAGCATTTTGCTGCTCTTGTTTTAATTATTGCTGGTTAAAGCTCTGGTTCTAAATTAGGTCCAACTTTTTTATCCTGTTCAAGTAAGTCATGGCCCACCTAGGTGGAGGATTGTTTGATCCCCAGAAAGATCAAGCCCTGGGTGGGAGTCATGTTTGTTTTTTTCTTTTGAACAGCTGAGGCAAACCTCCTGAAGATTTATTGTTTTTGTTGTGTGCCTCATCTTCCATTTAGCCCGGCCCTCCTCTGTGGGTCCACACTCACTTATATCAAGTCTCACTGGTCAACAGAAAGCACTGAAAGGAAGCACTCAGAGGGAAAACAGCAGATAGGAGATAATTATACATGGCACTTATTATCCTGTCAAGGTCTCTTTTTGTAAGTGGGCTGTTAAAGGGTTATGAAACAGGGAGCGGATCAAAGAACCAACAGTAGAGATATAACAAAAAAAGTTGCTGTTTTAGAAAAGAAGGTATAAAAGCCATGAAGTCTGAGCCAATGAGATGCTTCAGAAATGTGTAGAGGAGCAATACGATGATATATGCTTGCACTGGCAGTTGGAAACAGACTGTCTGCTGCGTAGCTACTCTGAGATATGAACAAGGTGTCCTGGTGTCAGTGGAGTGACGCAAGAACCACAGCAATATGTGGAGCCTGTACTGCCTTATTATTGAGCAGTCCACAGAAGGAGGAAGATCAGGTTTTGACTCCCATGTACCATTGTAGGTTTTTCATCTATTTCTTTCACGGTATCTGTGGAAATTCTTTTTTAGTTTTGCTATGCTCTCGCATCCATCCATCCATCCATCCATCCATCCATCCATCCATCCA
>JAOWBL010000008.1:302146-317208 GCA_028564865.1 Zenarchopterus dispar | reverse complement strand
CATCCATCCATCCATCCATCCATCCATCCATCCATCCATCCACCCACCCACCCATCCCCTCTGCCACCTATTCTATTTCCTATGGGTAGAAACTAAGGTGTTCCTTAGCCAGCTGAGAAATATAATCTGTCCAGTTGACCTAGACGTTTTCCTAGGGCCTTCTCCTGGTTGGACATGCCTGAAACACCTCCCCAGACTTGCTACCTTATCGTAGTACAGGAATTAGCATGCTCAGAATAAAACTTATGTTTTCTGAGGCAGTGGCTTCTTTTAAGAACTATTAAGGAAATTGATTGGGAGGCAATGTAGAGACTCAAATAGATTATGAAAAAAAAGCAAAAAAACAACAACAAGGAGCTTGATGTTCCTCCCTAGATAAGATGTACTGGAGGTCCACCCTGGAGCCAGGTCTGGGGGATGGGGTCAGTGGCGACCGCTTGGTTGATGTACCTTTACGCTTAAGGTCCAGCTGGGCTTGGGTTGAATGAACTACATGGGATTTCCTTTCTGTGAGCTCACCAACTGCATGAGGAGTCATATGGATCAAGTGCATTAGGATTTGTGCTGAAGGTGTGGGTCTTAGCTTGCTGACCTTTGGTTTCCAAAACCAGCAACCAGATTCAGTTTACAGAACTGAACTTGTTAGATTTATTCACCAAAACTACATGTTTGGAGTTTATTAAATATTTGAACCAGATACAGCAGAGTATTCCTTTAAAACCAAACATATAAAACAGTAATCCCCCAAAGTCATGGTTTATGACCCACCAGGACTGTGTGGTGGTGTAATTCTCTTCTGAGACTCTGCTTTCCACCCAGTTCAGATTTATGTCCTCCCTCTTCTCTGCTTTCTGTCAGTTTGTATATTTGTGTTACACACAAATTCAAGATCTGTTTGCAGACCACCAACTTTTACGTCAAATCTGTGATATTTGTATTTGGTTTACAACACAAATACTTTGAAGTAATTAGTTAACAATGTTTAATTTATTGATTTACTGCTTTATTCTGTGTTTGGCCACACTGATCATTAAACCTTCTTTAAATCTTTGACATTGTCCCACTTCATTCTTGCAGGTTGAGTAGGGGGAGAAGGGATGAGATTTGAAAGCTGAGTTTGCAACCAATAATGTAAATAGTCACTTTGGATGCCTTCAAGCCAAGCTTGTTAAACAAACTCTGTCACTTTTTCTGAAAGTTGAGTTACTTGTCACTGTTGTTTCAGACAATTGTACATGATGGGAGGAACAAGCGATCTATTTGGTTGTTTAGGTGAAACACTCATTTTTTGCGATGTGATTCCAGGACGATGTGATAAAGCAGTGACACATTAGATTTAAGACGTCGCTCAAAAGACTGAAGTCAAATGACTTATAAATGTATTCAGACACTTTAGTTCCCCCATTTTTGTGTGACTGAGCATTTGGCAAAGAATACTTTCATTATCTTCATAAGGTCTTTGTTTGCCTTTTTCTAATCCCATTTTAAAAATTTAATTTAAGCATATTCTTGCTGTTTACCAGATACATGAATTGCTGGTATTTGAATTAGAAAACTGTAGCCTGTGCTTTGAATGCTTAATCATATTTATGAATATACCGTGTTTGTCTGAAACAGAAGGAAAGAGCTCACTAAAATCTGGCGCTGAGTGATTCAGTCGGCCCTGACACTAATGCTAGCAAGGTCTTGAATTGCCTCTTCAGGGGGATGGAGAAAACCTTCCAGGACCCTGGAAGAGATGCCAAAACTGGAAAGATTTGCAGTTGGTGGCCTGCCATGGCCGTGTCTCTTCCTTTAGCTGCTGCAGCCAGAGTGCAGGTTTTTCAGCTCCCTCAGGCAGGTGTTATTAATGTGGTATTGATCTTTCAAACTCTGAGAAGTCCATTTTACTTGAATTTGATCAAAGTGGCATTCCACCTGTGGCCTGCAGCTTGTACGTAAGAGAGGGAAATAGCTACTGGGGCAGCCAGGACCTGGCTGATGTAAGCGTATATGGGAGGCTAGTAAGCGACAGAGGAAGGAAACCTCAGTGGAAGGAAAGGATCTTGTAATAATTCTGTCAATCATGAATGAATGAGTCTCATTTCTGTAATAATAATAAAAAAAAAAAAAAAGCTGTATACTGTTTATTGAAGGAAACATATTTAGCTCTTTTATAACATATGGAGGCAGTTTCCTGAGGTCTTATAGAAATGTCTGTGACATTAGGGACAACACTTCCCCTTTTAACCATGTCTGTACAGCCCTATTCATAGTATATTACTCAAATGTGGGGTGTTCCTCTTTTGAGACCATTCATACATTGCAGACAGAAATGGATAAAATCATATTTGGACACCAATTAAACTCATTACCCCTTAAACCACATTTTGGTGAATGCATATAATACTAACCCTGAGCATTAATAGAAGTTCACGAAACTGTTTCTCAAATACTTATATTTCTCTCATGTGCAGTTCAGCCACTGCCTCCTTTCTTTAGGTACAATCTTATCATGAGTCATATGTTGACTTATCAAGGTTTTTATAACATCTTCAGATAGCAGCACCAAAGTAACCTAACAGTTATTCAAAATCCAATTGAAATTTGCTTATCAGCTTGATAAACCTTGGTTTTGACTGTCGGACCTTTCCACTGTGTTTTGTGTAAGTTTATAGAGGCTAACAGAGGTGCTGCTCAAAAGGAAAAAGTTTCAGTGTTTGTTTTTATAAAATGGAACTGCTGTTACTTTACCGAGGATGCATTCACGGAGAAATGGGAATTTGTAATTTCTAACTTTCACCTGGGGAAATGATTCAGAAATCCCAGTTAAGATGTGAAACATTTAACAAAGTATAAGTAAAGAAGGGAGTTATTAACTCATTAGTTTAAGCTACATAACTGTTGATGAGAATTTGCTTTTAACAGAAAAAAAGAGTTAGAACAAAAGTGTTTGATCTTCCACTTCTGAGGTGGTGCGAATGTAACACGACTTGACGCTGGATTTGGATGGAGATAAAGATGGGAGGCTGGATAATTCTAGTCTGAGCTGGGCCGATGATGTAATATTACCCTGAAAATCTGAAATATTTTCAGACCTAGTTCAGCTGAGAAAAGTGACAGGTTATTATAATTTTTTTCCTGGAGTTTTTGAGTTGTTAGTCACTTCAAACATCCACATAAATGCTCTCAATCCAGAAGAAATTTTTTTTCTTGCAATAATCTTTGCCCTTTGAAACTGATCTAAAAATATCCGGTTAATATACTGCATCTGGTTATGGTTTAAAAATGTCCAAGCTTCTGCACTCATTACTATTCATTTATTCATTCATTTATTTTCCATACTCGCTTCAGTCCTATTCAGAGTCATGGGGGGTGCTGGTGTGTATCCCAGCTGCCACCGTTTGAGAGGTGGGATACACCCTCTACAGTTCACCAGTCCATCACAGTACTCATTACCACTTAAAAGCATACTTTTTTTTTTTTAACTTGAATAACAGTCAGAGAAATGGATTACTAATCACAGAGGGGCTTGTGTTTAAACTCTAAATATGACTGAGAAAGATTCCGTAGCTCGAGCTCACAGACGGATATGTAATTATCCAACAAAGAAAAAAACAGGGCTCCGAGTTGCAGCCGTTTGGTCCTTTTGTTTTCTTCCCCAAGGTAGTGAGTTCCAGGCTGCAGAAAGTGGGTCTGCAAGACGGATGCTGCGAGCGCTGCTCCTTATCCCCAGCCCAGAGGAGAGAAAGCCTCCTGAGCAGTTTATATTTAGACTGCTGGCCGTGTTTCAGTTCTTTACCTCTCTCTGTGTCAACAAATTTAACGCCAGATTCTTCATGCCTACTGTGGAACGGATGCTCGGTTTGCTCCGGGTTGCAAGTTCAGGATGGTGGTGTTGATATCCGACCTATTGTTCGGCTGCCTGCATTGGCCTCTGCATATGAAAGCCCCAGTGAAATCTGAGCTCCTGACACCTCCTCTAAAAGTCAAAACACTTACTTCTGAATATTTTCCCCCCCTGTTTATTCACTGTTATGGATCCTGGGCTTAGTTGTCTTTGTGCCATGATGCAGGCGCCATATCGCAAAGCAGAAGTTGTATTTCTGGTTTCACCACTCCTTTTTTGCAAAGAAATATTCTCAAAGAGGCCTAGGCATGGCACTAAACACAACACTGATGTATCTTACAGTTGTTAAACCAAGAGTCATTCACATAAACCTTATCAGGGCAATGGAAACTGAAGAGCATTTAAGTGTAACAGAGCACAGTTAATGTCTTCTGTGCTGACTTAAAAGAGTACAGTTCTTGAGACTTGTCCAGCTTGACATCTAAAGCTAAAACTGTTTTTTTTTTTTTTTTTTAAATGAAATGTTATATCTGCTCAGCTACAGTGTGTAGCTTCTAGCTTTCATTAGTTATTTCGTTGTTGAATTGAAGGCATTTGTCGCTGCCTTCAGCAAGGTGTCACGGCGGAGCGGTGACACTGCTGAGATGGCTGACATAGCCGGTGGGTTATGGGAAGGCCACGACTTTGCACGGCTGATGGTTTATCAGTCGGCAGACTGATTTGAAACCTGTTGAGCATATATTACAAGCTCTTGAAATATAATATTTTTGAGCTCATCTGTTATTTTCTGCTTATTAAGCCTTAAAGTAAAGCAAACGTCTGGCTGTGGCTGCATGACTTCTGGCATAATTGTTGCATGCAGTTTCATCACAGTTCCTTGTGGGGAACGTTACCATAGCTTCTGATAGGAAGGTGGAGGGAAAAAAGGTGGGCAGTTTTTCTCCATGCAGAATGCATGCAGACCTCAGTTTTCTTTGGTCCTAAGGTGATACGCCTTTTATACCTGGTTTAAATGCAAATAAAAACAGTGGATCTGCACAGTATGCCAGTGTGCTGTGATATGTTAGCACACATGTCAACTCTTGACTGCTGAACGGCTTGAAGCGCTTTTGTCAAGTGACACCTTGGATGCTTTGTTCTTGATTCAGGTGTTGAAGGGAGACAGAACAAAAGCATAGCTCATTGATTTCTCAAACACAGCCTGTCGCAGTCAGCTCATTGTCTTCCTACTCTTGAAACTTTCCCTTTCGATCCTACATGACCTCCCATCACAATCATCCTCACTTCGACGTACCGTTATTTCAGCTGTTGTTTGGGGGATCCTAAATACGTTTTTTTTTTCATATCAAAAAAGAAAATCTCTTTTCTAACTTGTCTGGTGCTCTTTGTGCAGCTATAAAACATCATTCATTCATTTTGACAAACATGTATTAATGCCTTAAGGCAAAATGATGAATGTGTAATTGCTGCCAGTGTATAGGCATCTGTGAGTTGTTTCTGATGACATGCAAGTGAAAAGAGCTAAAATATGTATCCAGTACCTTAAAACAAGTGTGCTTTTCTGTGTTGCTCAGAAACAGCTATGAGATTTCTCATAAAGCTGGTGCATGGCTTTGATGTTTAGGAGTGTTAATGCAGATCAAGAAATGTAATCTTCTTCTCACATGAATTCCAATAGAGGTAAGCTTATCCTCAGGGCTCGCTGGTTCTCCACAGTCCTCTCAGGCCCTCCTGCGGTCTAACTGCTCATCTGTCTGATGTTCCTGGGAGGCAGCTCATCAAAACTTTTAGAGACCCTTGATTGTACCTGACGTGGCTACTTTCTCCATATAACTGGACAACTGTAAGTCCTCAACAGTACTGCGTGTCCATATTTAGAGTTCTGCCTCATTCGTTGATCCAGCCTCCCCCGCCCCCTCCTTTTTGTCCTTGATTAAGTTAGGAAATCCAAATCAAGAGTTTAAAAATACAGTTTGTAATGTCCTTTGCAGGGAATTTTTGTGATTAGGAGGTTCTCACCCTGGTATGCCTCCAAAGCTGTCGCAGAAAATTGACCTTTTTAAAAATGCACTTGATGGACGACTCTTGAAATTCCAGGGAAAGGAAATGTCATGGAAATGAAATTACACTCTCAGGGGGAGATAAACTGGCCCATCCAGAACTTGTGTTTTATGCATTTATTCAAGCAAAGACCATACAAGGGAATGTTCTGACACCATCAAGGCCTGACAGTGAGGGAATAGCTAAAGCAGTGGTAAAGACACTGCTATTTGTACTTTTCAACTTTGCTACGGCTTGTGACTTGGTTTCCATGGTTTTAGATAACAGAATTTAAAAACGATATGCAAAAAAAAAAAGATTTAATATGCTGAAATGGTCTCAGTGACCAAACATTCCTGCAACTCTCTTTGGTACCATCGCGAGACAGTAGATGCACATCTCACTACTGTTTAGATAATGTAATATGAACTACTGTAAGGATATATTTTTACCACAAAGTACATATTTTCCACCACAGGGTGTTTTTCAAACATGCTGACAGTAGGACTAAGATGTGATCTACTGTAAAGCTGTCGACCCACAGGAGGGTGTTTTAATGTTTTTCTGTTGTTTTTGGCCCTTTCATATAACCAGTAGCCTTTACAGAAGGACCTAGAAAGGCTAATATGGGTGGAAAGTTTCCTGGCCTTTTCAAATAAGGTGAACCTATAGTGCAGCCAAAGGCAAGGTTTGTGTGTCTTGTGCAGGAACAGAAATATGCAAGAATGTCCAGGGAGCCAGCAGAGTATCAGTAACAAAGAACTTAATTCACAACCGCAACGAGAAGTAATTATTGGTCGACCGTTTTGTGTGTGTGTGTGTGTTTTGGTATTTGTATGCACACTGACGAGTGCCTGGTGTGTTTTTTGTGAGTGTCTAAGAGCCAGATTGGTGATTGTTCCCACCTGATTATATGTAAATATTTGCTGAACTCCTCTAGCCATTTTGAACTTCCATAAATCACAGGCATGCAGATTATTATGGAGCTTTTGTTTGCTTTATTCTTCCATGTTATGAAAATGCAAATGAAAGAAGAAACCATTAGCATACCGATTACATCACAGAACACCTTCCTCCGATGATAAATGTTTTGCTCGGCAAAGATCAAAAAGTCAGGATTTGCTGTGGAAAATGGGCTTCGGTGGCCGTCTGTGTTTAGAGAGTAGTTGGATAACAGAGTGTGTCAGAGACCTTGTCGCTCATCGGCCCTGGCCTTTGTCTGTCCGGACCGCCAGGGTAATTAAGAATCAGCTTAGTCTGGGATTATGGCTGCAGGAAGGCTGATCACAGAGGGACAGGGCAAAAGCTTTAGGAGAATGGTGGTTAATATGGGTATTACTCTGCTTAGCGGTGCTATCATGTGACATTAAAACAACTGACAAAGGAAGCATGTTGATGCTAAGATCCCCGGCTCTGTGCTAATAGGCTTTAGTGCCGATAACTTTGTTAGCCGCAGTGCACAACCCTCCAGCTTCCTTTTTTAGTTTCGTCTGTGAACACATTCAGACCTTCTGTAATTTGTCTGAACCTAATTAGAAAATTGTAACCTTTGGTTGCACATCTCCCTAAGGCATTTTATGATATTTAGAGGTATTTACCTTACAGCAGCACCTTCCTAAATGAAATGTTTAGGATTGCGCATTTTAAAAAACGTCTTGCTGTTTTTGAGATGTCTTTGTGGAGCGCAATTAATGATCTTATTAACCGAGTAAATAAGCTGTAAGGCAAGACTAAAAGCATGGTGCCCTTGGGTCCTTGTCCTCTTCCACTTAAGGAAACATGGTCGCTGAAGCGGACAGTCTGTGTTTTGGCATGTGAAATAAATGGTGGGAAGATAAGTACTTTGTTGTTCGTCCAGCCTTTTATCGTGGTCTGCACACAAATGTAACCCAGTGCCTGTAGCCTGTACACCACCTTCATGATTGAAGCCATTTGTTGCCCTTTAAAAAGGATATGCAACCAAGCCAGAGTGAATACTAAAAAAAAAGATATGTTGGGAAGATTTCTCCGAACATAGACAGATTGCATGAAATGTACCACTGAATTTATTGCATTTCTCTGACTTACAATGCACTTTTCTGGTATGAGCCGCATGTGCTAGAGATCACGACTGCAGGTGCACGGTAGGCTGCATTATCGGTGCATGGCACGACTCAACAATGCTTTGTTTTGACCTCATTGAGAGAGAGCAGGGAATTGTTTTGCACAGTCTTAAAGAGCTAATCCCATCAGAGGGGCTGTGCAGCGTGGAGGGCTAACTCAGTCACATCTGAGGTTGTGCTACCAGACCAGCCGGCAGACGGATAGGAATGTGTTTGTCTGGCAAATGTGGCTTTATTCTCTCTAACTGGAAAAGCAAAGGAGGAAAAGTCCTCCAATCCAACTGGACTTAATGCCTTTTTTTTTTAGCTTTATAAAGAGCGAATGTCTGATTGTGTAGGCCCAGTGTCGAGCCAAAAGTGGGAGACTTTAGATTGGGATGCAGCAGTGGTTTGGGGGGATTCAATGGTTGACTGTCATTGGGCAGATGAATTTGCTTTACCTCTCAGAAGAGGGTTTCTCACTTCACTGGCTGTCTATTGGGGTGGTTAGGCACGTGTGCACCTGTGGGATTGGGCTCAATCAGAGCTGGGGCCACGGAGCTGAGGATTTATCCCACTCCAGTGAGTCCCTGTGGCGCCACAGGCTCCTGTTGAAGGTTTTAAGATTGGACTGTCCATCTGTTTGTCTTTTTCCACTGAGATTAGGAAGAAAGATTCTTCTTTATTTGAAATAAATGTCTCTGTGTCTGGCTGATAAGTTCTGGTCAAACTTAATAATGGAAGATGTGTGGGTGAAAGTATAGATAGAGGAAAGGTTAAATTAAAAGGACAAGGTGTTTTTTTATTACTGTGGCGATATTGTGTGCCCCTGCTCAGGTGCTGCAGGGAGCAGGATGGAACAGCTGGAAATCTTTGTAGTAGTTTCAGATAGTCTTGATAAACTTTTTTTTTCCCCCCTGGAAGGTATAGTTCTTCCCCTTAGGTCCTGAACGGGATGAAGGAGGTTTAGGGAAAGGACGAGAGAATAAACACAAAACTAAAATGAAGACATAACTAAAAACAAGTCAAAGTTAGATTTAATGTCAACTCTGCCGTATGAGGACAACTTACAGATCGTTGGAATTTTGCTTCTACTTACATCCAAGGTAAAAGGAATAATTAGAAAACAAGTTAAAAACCAATGAAAATACATAAATTTACATGAAGGAGGAATGCCCATCTGCAGGTAAACAGCTATCCATAATAAGATTTTATCCAATACTCAAGACTCATTTCAGTGAACATGGTTCTTGACTAGATGTTGTTACTTCTCAGTAATCAGCAGACATCTGCTTGTTTTTCTGGAAGGCTTTTATTGTGAAGCAGCTGCAGAAAGTGTTGAGTATGAATTCCAGTGTCGAAGCATCTGCTCACAGCTCTCACAGCTGCTGTCTGCTGCTCTCTCTCCAGCCAAGTGTAGTCCCCATCATTCACTGTACTTGATTTTGCTTTGTTTTTAGTCAGTGGTAGAAAAACATTGTCTTCTGAAGATCTAATTCATTTGTACAGTTGTGGCCAAAAGTTATGACAGTGGTACAAATTTTCAGTAGATCATGTTTGGTCATGTTTGTCATTCATTTTCATATCATTCATTTCACTCATTCATTTCACTGAAGATCATTTATAAGCATTTCATAAATTTAAACATTTATATGTATATATATTTTTTGATGCAAACTCCAGCATGCTGGAAAACTCCAGCATGCTGGAATACCTTGCACCAAGGCAAAAGTGATAAAGTGAAGTTTTTTTTTAAATTCATGGCCAGGAAACTCCCTAAATCATAATTCCATTGAGAACCATCTCAAAAAAGTGAGTGGAGAAGCAGAAATATACAGACTGTGATCGACTCAGGACTGCGGGGTAGCTGTTCTGGCTGCCATCCATCTGGAAGGTTACTGAATCAATCCTTAACCCCGTCACACTAAAGTGTCCATGTGCAGGACACTGAACCCCACTTTGCCCCCATTGCTCCAGCCTCATAGCACTGCTCCCAAGCCTGGATAAATGTTGAGAGCTGTCTCGGGAAGGGCATCTGATGTAAAAGCTCATGCCAAATCAAAAGGTGGAACACACCATTCTGCTGTGGCGACCCCTACAAAAGGGAAAAGCCAACAGAAGTTGCTTTTGACCAACTCAGAGGAGTAATACCGCAAGAATGCACCTCCATCAGGCAAGATTTGACCCAGAAATTGATATCTGTCATACTAGATGGGGATGCAGTGGAAAAAATATTTACTATTTATTTTTGAATAATGGGTCGATGTTGTAAAAATGAACTTTTTGAATGAATCTGATGTATTTGCCTTTGAAAGCCTTTGAAACCCATGAAATGTTCATAAATTGTTCAATATACCAAGGAAACATGAAAAAAAAAAATCTCAAATCTTTGTCACTGCGAAAACCTTTGGACATGACTGTCTATTTTGAGATGAGCAAAAAAGGAGAAGAAGGTAAAGAACTGATAAACTGGTATGTAAAATGTACTATCTTCCAATTCCTTTTCTTTTGTTTTGTATTTGTGCAAAAACTGTCAGTCGGTGTAGAATTGTCTAAAAAAGAACGCAGTTAATCTTGGAAAAAAAAGTCAAGCCAAAGCCACGACCCTTATCTAATATAAATGTTGTGGAAGAATCTAAAGCAATCAGATCATGTATGGATGAAACAATTAGAGTCCAAAGTGTTTTCTAAAAGACGTATCCTTGGATAATCCATGATCTTCCCTGTGCCCCTCTGTTCTTAATTTCTCTTCATCACTCATCATTCCTGCAGTAGGTTTCATCATGCTCTGCATTTCCTCTCCGTCTTTGTCCTTATGCTCCCAGCCTCCGGGCTTCTCTGGGATCTGCAGCACGTTCAGAGTTTCAGGGAAGGAGTTCAGGAGTCTCGGCAGGGCGAGCAGCTCAAAGCAGACTTACCTTTGAGCGTGTGTGTCTGCCTGCCTCCCCAGGCACTCATTAAGTGTCTGAGGGCGCATTTCCTGAGGTTGCTGAGAAGCATGCATGCATGCAGAAGTTGGAAAGCCCCCAACAGAGACATAATTTTCCTATCCTGGGGTTGTGGGATAAGGTAACTTCATTAGCCAGTTTCTGGTTTATGGATTAATTTGATTATACCAACCAAGTCTCAGCGGAGATGGAGGTGAGGAGCACAAACGTCATACCAAGATTTAAAACATGTATTTTTTTTCCTTGTGTAGATGTAGTGGGATCACTTCTTGTGTGTGTGTGTGTGTGTGGGTGGGTGGGTGTGTGTGTGTGTGGGTGGGGGGGGGTGTAAAGACGGCAGAGCGTGAAGGAGGGTCAGCTGATACACCTGGGGCATTTGGTTCCTCTGTAATTTGTGAAGTGACTCATCTTTAGGTAATGTGCAGGTACAAGTCAAAAGAACCTCCTCTCTATAATTTGGTTTATAAAACTCCTGCTTACTGTAATGCTTGAAGTGCATGCAGCAACTTTCCACTAAGTTTTCAACATTCATCATCCTCATCTTACATCTGGGTCTCCAGCTTTTATTTGTGTTTGTTTTGACATTCCAGCCTTGCTATGACAAAGTGTAATCATTCGCTTTTTTCCTTTAATTTCTGTTATACTACGGTAGCTATCCACATGTGTTTTACACATGACGTGACCAAACATTTGCAGACAGGCATCCATGGACTTGCCCTGTCATTGCTCAGAAATCAAACATCTTTGCCTTCTTTTAATCAGAATTGAACCAGAGTACCTTTTAATTTAGCACTCCACGTTATCTGATGGTCCTGAAGAGGTTTACTAGACTTTTAAGTGCTTTTGAACTCCTGAAGTTCACCTCGGGCAACAGACTTGATAGGTGTATGTCAATAGCTGCTTTTCTATCACACTTTAGGCGTAAACTTGAGTGATATTTTGAAATGTCATCAAAAGTGGTAAAGTGGTAGCCTAGTGGTTACATAGGTGGGCTTGGTCGTGGAGGACCCAGGTTCAATCCCCTGAGTTGGTAACAGAGGTGAGCCGCTGTAGGCCCCTGAGCAAGGCCCTTAACCCCTAACTGCTCCCCAGGTGCTGGAGCAGCCCACTGCTCCTAGTGTAACTAGTGATAGGTTAAAAACAGAAGACGATACAATTTCACCACTGTGGGACTAATAAGGGTTTATTTGAAAGAAAGAAAAAACAACAACAACTGTGAAATGAGTGCTTTTCCATTAGGTCATATTTGTTGTGTTTTCTCCTCTCGCAATTGGTCCTTCCAAGAATAACAGCAATGTATTTTAGAACGTTAATCTTTATTTCTGCAACCAGTCTAGCTATTATTTTTTGTCAAAAAGGACATAGCCACATCTAAAGGTTCCTGTACACTCCACGATTTCTACAGTTATATAAGATAATTATATCTTACGCTGTCCAGTTCGCATCTGCTTTATTTTTGGTGCAATGCCAAGAGTAGTATGTGTAGACCGTGCATGCTGAAATACTTTAAAAAAGATGTGGCAAAAGAAGAGCGTTAGTTAATATGCCGTTTCTTGGTGCATTTTAATTAGTCAGTAGACAAAGTCATAGGATTTCCAACCGCATCACAATGTTGTTTCAGGCAGTCTTTGGTTGTAAGACCTTTGAGATGGCGTTCATCAAACTACCCACAGTGTACGAAAGAATTCGCCACCAGTCTTTTACAATGATCATCTTTTGACGGCCCACACCAGAGCAGCGTATAGAGGGACTTCTGGGAGGTCATTATCTGCAAATTCACAGAGGAGGAGGGAATTCAAAACTTTAAGATAACTCGAACAATGTCTGATGAGCCATGTGAGAAAGTAACTGGCCAGTTCATACAGAAAAGAGAACATGACTCTTTAGGGAACATCAGGTGACATCTAGAGGTGAAAAAGGTGTTTCCATTTCAGTTTTGCAAAATAACCCTTTTAAGTATAGATGAAAAAACCTCTTAAAAACTTATTTGGATTAGTGTGTGGTAGTTTTTTTCCCCAACTATATAGTGGTCCTTTTTCGTAGGGAATGGAAATGTACTTAGTGATAGGTGCAAGGCCAATGAAACAGTCACTTGTTACATCATCATAAGTATATTTTTTTCCCTTTTTTTTCATTTTGTTCCCTCAGCCATGTTAGATTACAACTTTCTAAGCCCTCAGCAGGATACACTGTGCGTCAGATTAAGACTTTAAATCTCTTTACGGAGTTGCTTTGAAGGCCACTTTAATGAATCATCTTGGCTCTCATCCTGTATTACATTGTAATGACTTTTTGTCCACGTACACCTGTTGCAAATGAACATTTTGTCCTCTCTGCAAATGTGTGTGCGTGTATGTGTGTTATATAAATTCTGTATTCTTCTCACACACCGTGTTAAAACATAGCATTTAGACATAAGGGTTTAGTGCCAGTTCAGACTAAAAAGTATTCCTAAACCCTCTGTCAGACCCCTGCTGAGGCTATTTTTTTCTGACCTACAAATGTCTCAGAAAACACACACAAACAAACACACACACACAAACACACATGCCCAGGCTTGTCAGCGCCTCAGTCATGTATCCTAGTCAAGGTGAAGAGTGTTAGAGGTGCAGGTGAAGCTGCAGAAACGTGCACACATGAAGATGAGAGGCGGGAGTGACGGATACGTCTCGTATATCCTGCTGGCAGCTGCGCTCTTGTTGTCAGCCTTAAGCCGACAGGCCAGATTCAGTGGGATTCTGCCCAGCTGCCGCTTTGATGAAATGTTTTCAGGAAGTGGAAGGAAAACTGAGTCGACTTCAGCCTCTGGCTTTGAAGAGCTGGAAGAGAATAACATGAGCAGGAACAGATTTTTTTATTCTGCCGGGCAAATGAGCACAAAGACAAATATACTATGTGTTTATGAATGCAAAATGCAAGACTAGGAAAATTACAACTTCTGAATTCCAGCAGTCATTCTCATGACGCCGTGTGTGGCAGTGTTTACAGCAGAGCCACCCAACACCACCAAACCCACACAGAGACAGTCACTCAGGTAGATCATTAGTGGTTTTAGCAATGTGACAGCTCATACCTCACTGTGTTATGTTATTATCTAAACAGCCATGTTGTTTTTGTCTCTAGCAACATGGAGGGTGGAGAGTTTCCTGTCTCAGGTCCTGTTTTCTGTGCCACCTTTTCATCTGCCTGTGTAGGGGAAAATGCTGGACATTTTGGTTGACCTTTGATAAAATCCTCCTCATCTACATTCTACCCCTGGAAATCGAATGAGGGATGATGACACGATCAGGATTTCATCTCTCAGCCGCCTGCAAATAGAGCCATATTAGTTGAGCATGGGGAGGGTGGGTCACAGAATATTGGACAAATGGCCTTTTGCTTTGTCAGGCTACTGTACTGTCTAGTAGACATGTAACATCAGTGTTGGGTAGCATGAAGATATAAAGTAAAATGTGCTGTGCTGTAACTACTGAGGGAGGGTGTACCATTGCATGCGACTTGCGATATGAATGATTGAAAAAAATGAATTCTTGGACACTGCTAGCATAATCAGAGGTACCACTTGCCAACAGACATAGGATTCATGACCAGTGTAGCGTCAGCCACAGCTATTTAGAACCGTTTAATTTTTGTAAACCCTTCAGAATGTCCTGTTGGTGCAAAAACCTGAATGAAAGTATCTGCAGGTTTTCACAAATGTAGTTAAAGAGAACCCTGATCTGTTCTTTTTTGTTATGAAGGAAAACAGGCCCAAATTGCATTTCTGTGACTGACAAAGTCATGTGGTGTGTGATTAATGGAACTGTCATCTGTTAAAGTCTGTTTTACTCTACTTGACAAGAATTATGATGCAAAGATTTTCTAACAAAAGCAGCTATCGATGCCCACCAGGGATAGAAAACAACATGAAACCATCTCTGAAAACTTTGGATCAATAACAATCGCTCTATAGACGAGATGTTACAAAGGAGCCCAGGCTAACCTAACTAAAAACTTATTAGCACGCAATTACCACTCACATACATACATACATACATACATACATACATACATACATACATACATACATACATACATACATATATATATATCTATATATACATATGTATGTATATAGATATGTATATATAGATATATATATATGTATGTATGTATGTATGTATG
>JAOWBL010000008.1:215224-288567 GCA_028564865.1 Zenarchopterus dispar | reverse complement strand
ATCAATCAATCAATCAATCACGAGTTTGCATACAAGGTTCTCCCACAACAAGCGTGGTTTTTTTAAACCACTCACATCAATAAAAATCATGTAGGAAGTCGTGTCAGGAAGAGGTGGAGTTTACGGCTGTCTGCCGATACTCCGGCTTGATGTCTCAGTCTGAAAAGCCTTGGAATGGGTTTTGGTAAAGATGAACAAATAGACTGTATTTTCAGTACAACAGATAAAACTTTTTTTAAAATTTTTTATTTTGAAAAATGCAAACATTCGCAGCACAGTCACCAAATATTAAGGGTTTTAATGCATTAGCAAATGACAGCTGTGTATAATATCAACTTAGTATGTTCAGGAGTGTTTTTCTTTCACAAAAGCATAGTGCTACTTTTTTTTCTTGCGTATTTATTTTTCAAAATAAAAAGGGAAGGCAAGTATGAGGGTTTGAATGTTAAATGCCTTACAAAGCTGATGTAGTTTGGCAGCTTTTTGCAGCATGCTGGATTGTTTAGTGCGATATTATCAATGCATCAAGCTCGTCTCCTCTCCATGTCTCTCCCATGCTCTGGCACATTGTTTGCAGTCGCTAATGGGCATGCCCGCTCTTGCCTGCAACTGACAAACACCTCCTCTCTGATCCCTAAAGGGGATCCGGTTTGTTGAGAAGGAGAAAAAAAAAACTGTGAGGAGACGTTTTATCCACATTTGAATACACTAATGGTTGTTCTGTTTGATCATTATTATGAAACAAAGGCTGACTTTTTCCCCTTATGGAGTAATGTCAATGCTAATGTAGGTTGAAGTTTTCGACAGGCTGTTTATTGGGCGAAGTAAAGTCGGGGTGTTTTTGAAGGACTGATTTTATCGATTTTAGTCCCGGCTGGAACATCAAACAGGCAAAATGAGCGTAAGCGTCTAGAGGAGAAAGATTCAAAGCAGTGACCAAGCTGATTACCCTTGTGCTCACCTTGTCATTTGACAGCTCTGCGAGGAACTGCGGAGCAGATAGCAGAGGGGGAAAAGCCACTAATCTCTGACACAAGACTGATACTTTTTATGGAGATTAGATGCAAAGTATTTTTACTGAGCAAACTCTGGTGGATAACAAACTGTGTGTTTTGGGGATTTGACGGTTTGTTTGAATATGTAAATATTACAGCGAGAACAGCAAAGATGGGACAGAGGGAAGGCATGCGGCAGTAACGCTGCTCACTTCAAATCAAGTCTTGACGTAAGATGATACCTGTTGGCAAATTGGCAGTACTAGATCTATATTAACCCCATTTCTTTAAACTTTGATAAAATTACTACGTATTGGTTAAAATCATTGTATTGTCTTGTATAACTCCTGCATCAACTGTATTCATGAAATAGAGATTTGCTCATTTTCTTGGCCAACCCTGTGCTTTTTAAGTTGTGACCTGTGGATTCTGATTTTCTTCCTAAAAACTGTGACGCCCACATGCAGCAACGTAATCAGCCAGTGAAAGGTCACAGAAGCTGCTGCCGGTTTGTAGCGCTAGTGTGATGTTTGTGTATCTGTTGGATTAAGGTTTTGAGTGCTGTTTGTCCGTGGGTTATTTTTACTGGGGATGTGCGTCATCTGTCGGACCAATAGATGATATGGGAGGAAAATTATGTCGTATTTATTGGCTTGATGAAAAGACATGATGAAGTAATGAAATTGTAACTGTTTGGTGGCGGGCAGCACCTTTTAAAATGGTTTGTGTTACACTCATCATGTCATCTGCTGCCTTACTGGTGGAACCCAAGACCCAAAATAGATGTATTTCTTTATTATTCATAAAATACTAAAAAAAGAAGTTTGATATTTGCACATAAGCCAGTCATAATTCTGTTAAATTTCTAATGTTGTACTTTTTAATTGTGTGATTGGTGCATTTGATTTACTGAAGTCATTCAAAATATTTGGATTATGAGTGTCTTTGGCTATTGCATGTGTGTGTGTATATGTGTTTTAAAATAAATATACAGCGACTGTTTAAGGTTTGTAAATTTTAAGTTGACTCTGTGCAATCACACTAGATTTTTGTTTCAACCACTTGATGTTGTTTGACTTGACATTTGAAATGACACATCCCAAGTATATTTAGAAGGTGTTGAGTATTTATGAGGTATTGTGATGCTTTACTCATACAGGGGGAAAAAAGATCATTTAAAGTGTCAGGACTATTTTTTGTTGTGGGAGTTTGGTCAGAGTTACCAAAATATTAGTTTTCCATCACTGCATCTTAGATTAAAAAAAAAAATTCCTTTGGGTGCAGAAACTGCATTTTATCTGAAGTTATTAAATATAAAAATGGGAAATGGCTAGAAGGAAAAAGCTTTGTAATTTATACTTCGCAAGTTAGACAAATTGTTTCTTTTGCCTATTTTGTATTCATAAATCAAATATACTTACCGGTGATCATCTCCTCATGATACTTTTACTGCCCCAAAAAATAAGCTGGATTTCTCACAAATCTACTGAATTCAGTGATTCTTCCCCCTAAAAATTAAATTTCTCATTGCAGTACGTATAATACACGTACAGACGGGAGGGGAAAAAAATAGATTTTTTTTTCCTTTCCCAATTAACCAATCACTGGGCAGAAGCAATCAGCTGAAAACTGGCTGATTTTGATCAATGGTT
The DNA here is from genome assembly GCA_028564865.1 of Zenarchopterus dispar. Taxonomy (NCBI): domain Eukaryota; kingdom Metazoa; phylum Chordata; class Actinopteri; order Beloniformes; family Zenarchopteridae; genus Zenarchopterus; species Zenarchopterus dispar. The sequence continues at coordinate 285,920 of JAOWBL010000008.1, read as the reverse complement.
TGTCATTCAGTGCTCCTTTTATCAAAATTTTGCAATCCTGAATCTATGTTTTTATCCACCCTAGATTTGATGGAAGCATTAAGCTGAATATAAAAGTTTGTTTGCTTTATGAAGTTTAGGCATCAGTTGTTGAGACTGTAATCAAAGACACTTTCAAAAATGGAACGTCACCTTGGATACAGAAATCATAGAGCCATCCATCCATCCATCCATCCATCCATCCATCCATCCATCCATCCATCCATCCATCCATCCATCCATCCTGGCATATTCCTTTTCAGGGTCCAGGGGGTCTTTTGCACCCCATCCCAGATTTGTTCTGATGAAAGGAAGAGGTATACAATAGTGCAAGTAGACTATAATTATTTAATCAGTACTGATTTTGGGTCATCATCCATATAGGAGCCAAAATACTCTGCTGATTTCAGTTTGTAATATTAGTGGAAATTATTGATGTGTATCAAGTAAAGGCGTGGCTCCACAAAATAAACAGTATGCATGTTGAAATTGTAATGTGAATAATTAGTAAAAATAAGTGTTTACATATGAATATGTGGAATCACTAGGTTGGGAGGACATGTTAACATTTCTCTTGTTCATTTGTAGCGTAAGTAGTCACGTCTCAGTAGGCTTTGGCTGCATCCACATCAGCTTTAAAGACTCGGGGCTTTTGTCTGCTGGCTATTGTCTGTAAACGAGCATTTTATTAGCTTTAATGAATGTCTGTATTCACAGCACAGGAAGTCTGGGCCCAGATATCTGCTATCTGTCATCTAGATTTCTGCTTGCTTCGCCGGAAGCCCTAAAACATTGTCTGTTGTCCCTAGAAGCAAAATCAGTGTACCACAGCCAATGGGCTCCCAGACTAGAGTAAACCAAAGAATGAAAACATAGTTACTGGAAAGATTAATATAACATCATAATATGACTTTATCATGACTGATGTGTCCATCTAGCATCTATGACCGGATGTAATGTTCTGCAGAATTAGAATAGAAAAAATCTACACCACAGGTATGTATGGTGCTGGACTGTTGAGTGAGGAGTTTGGACATGGTGATGAAAGTAAATTCAGCACATTTTGCTTAGAGATCCATCAGAGGAGGGGGTTGTTTTCACAGATGAATGCTGAGGCTCATGCAGAGTTTGAAGGGACCTCCTAACAGGCCGATGCATGTTGTCTAGAACGCCAAATGTTGCATGAACACAGTACCCTTTGTAGACCCTTCCTGGCCAGCTGTAATCAATTTGATGCTGAGGTTATGCACACTCACCTCTGCATATCCTCCCCTCACACCCACTTCTTCCCCTTTGTGTTCCTGGTCTAAAATAAGCGTAATTGTGGAGGTGACCCGCTGCTCCTGAGATTAAGTTATGTATCATTCTCTTAATTCTTGGTGACAAGTGTGTGTTAGTGGTGAAGCCAACTTGTGCAGCATGTCATCCACTAACAGATGGCATAAATCATTCTCTTAAACGCTGCATTAAGTATTAATCATTCTCAGTGCTGTCACTGTCACACTGCTTGGTGGGCCGCAGGCATGCAAAGTATGATTAATGAAGGTGGAGATTTAAGGAGCCGCTTCTGAGCCCCCGCCCCTTTTATCCATTGGTCCACATCGGCTGATCCAGGACTGCACGGTCACCTGCACTTCCACAGAAATGACCTCGGAGAATCATAGGGGATCATTTGTGCTCTGGTGTGGAAAAACCCAGCTTTCTCATCTGGGAATGGTCAAACAGAAAATGCACCATATTTAAGGAAAACCTTTATATTACTTTGTAGAATCCATGTAACCTTTTTTTTTCTATAAGGAGTATTTTAAAAAAAGAGAAATAAAACATAAGCACAGGCCAAAGCCTCTATCAGTTGTTTGTTGGTATTTATTGCATTTTCCTTGTTTTTCTTCTTTTTTTTTCTTCTTTCTTTTCAGGACAATTATTAGATACAGTCTTTGGTCAAAGGCTGTGGAGTTGACAGCCTATGACACTGTGTGGGTGTTAGGACTATCAAAATATTAAATGGTTAAACTCACTATCACAGAGACATTCACACACATTCAGAATCTGTTGGCAGAAAGTGGATTTGACATAACACCATCCTTGACTAGGAAAAAAAAAAATCTAGTTGCCAAAGTGGTAAAACAATCTCCTGACACCAACCTGGGCAGTAAATATAAAAGGCTTTTTTTCTTCTTCTTTTTTTTTTTATTGAACTTGTTCTTAATGTTGAAAGTGATGTGATTTCAAGTTTTTTGATATACTCAGTAGTTATGATTATTACATGATTATTACAGCTGACTGCATAATAATCAGAAAGTATCAGTGTACTCACTCTTGACTGTCTCCCGGTCAAATAGCTGTGGAGTACATAAAATCAATATTCAAAAGGATGCAGGATATGCAAAAAACTGTTAACTGTATACTTAATATAGTTAATGCTTTCAAGAGATTCATTATTATATAATAGTATAAATATTCAAAGAAATAATAACTATGTAAGTAATAGCAGCACTGGCATATGATATTCTTGATAGGCTGTAAAGTAGGTCACATCTATGGCTCTACTTTGCTAAAATGTATCTCTTACAATGAACTTGTAAGTAAAATAGCATTTACAACAACAAGCAACAAAGTACAATGTTTACTTTTAGGAATGTGGTAACAATTATTCTATAAATAGTGATGAATACAGTTATTGTTTTTGGTGGGATAATACCAGCCCTGCATGTCTACTACAATCTTTTTCTCACTGTATAGTGTAACACAGATTTCAAAAGATGCCATAAAATGTCCGGTGGAGTTGATTTAAGGTGCCAACTCCAGCCCTTAAACCAGCTGCTGTTAAAGGAGCTGAAAAACAAGATGGTTGAAAAGAGAAATTATGATTCCTGGGGTGTTTTGATCAAAAACTGGCATGGTCATGTCACTAAAATCTCAGAAAATCATGTCAAGGTTTTGACTATAGGTCATAATATGTCTCCTTTAGCAACCAACCACCAACTGATAGTTCCATCCATCCATTTTCTTGACCCGTTGTTCCATTTCTGGGTCACGGGGGTCTGCTGGAGCCTATCCCAGCCCAACTGATAGTTGAATTTAATAAAATTGATTGCTCATTTCCCATATGAAGCAAAAATGTATGTTTAATGGCAGACTTGGCTGGTCTAAAATAACCCATGTTGTGCTATTAGTGAGGAGAACAAATAAACACTAGGTTATTAAATTATAAATAGCATATGAAAAAATAATGATTAGATCACATTTCCTATTCAACAACTGGCCTGACAAAATCCAAAAAAAAAAAAACCAAACATGCTTTAAAATGCTTGACATATATTTAATAAGTACATTTCTGACACATTTGGACCACCCCCAGAATCTAAACAATTAAAAAAAAATTGTTTTATGCTGTTAAAAAAAATCCAAAAAAATGATAAAAAAATTAAAAAGTAAATAAAATTGCAGAATGTTTTTACCACAAGTGGTAAATATATAGATGTTGAAAAAAATATTGATTAGAAAACCATTAAAAACAAAATTTGTGTTTTTAATTTCAAATATAATAAAGACTTGAAATAAAAAACAAAACATTATATATATATATATATATATATATATATATATATATATATATATATATATATATATATATATATATGTGTGTGTGTGTGTGTGTGTCTATAAATACACTGAGCATGCATGCAAGCAGCTTATTCCCAGCTGTGCAAGCAGAGAGTCATGTTGAATTTTTTTTCAAGACAATAATCATACTTGATAAATGATGGTGGGACTTTTTCGCTGTAGCTAATTTCTAACAGCTTCTACTGCTGGTAGAAACAGCTGTCCAACCGGAACTGCTGTCCACAGATGCTCTTCACACCAGCTTCATCAGTCCTGGACATCTGTCAGGGATTTCTATCACAGCTCAAATGCTGCTGATACAGTTTAACACTTTAAGTGTTGTTGGAATCAAGTAATCAGGGTCCTGCAGCTCATTAGTAGTGTTGGTGGCTCCACCTGCTCCAGGCGGTTGGATGCTCAGCTTGGCGCCCATGTTAGTGCTTGAATATCCTAGTTGTAAATTATAGTGATATCTAACTCAACTTTCTGCTGCAAAGTTCACCAGTATAACTCAGGGGTCTTGAACTCCAGTCCTCGATGGGTGCTTCCCTCCAGGTTTTGGAAGTATCCTTGCAGCAACACACCTGATTTGAATTAATGGTTGTTATCAGCTTGGCATCAAGGTCTGCACAACTCTATTAGCAACACAGTCATTTGTTTCATATGTGCTGAAGCAGAGAAACATCTAAAACATGCAGGACTGCATGCCTCGAGGACTCGACTTCGAGACCCCTGATATAGCTGATGGAGTCCTAGATGGAGGAGGATTCGGGTCCTACAGCAAATAGTCGGTTTATTTTATGACATTTACACTACAGGTTTACTTCCTGATTGGTTAATAGATTTTTAACTAGTTGAATTAGTAATACAAAGAGAGGAGGCTGTGTTTGCCTCATTGTTACAGTCTGTTGAGGAAATATTTGTAACTTTTGTTAGTTTTCTGATTTAGCCACCTTATAACCTGGAGTTAAAATGAATGTTTTTAGATCTCATGAAGTTACACTAAACTAAATAGTCTAAGCTGGTGAAGTGCAATTAAAAGTTTTATTTAATAGTCAGTCTGTAAAATCCAAAAATTAAAAAGTTGTTTATTCATATGTATTAAGTCCTTTGCTTTGAAGGTTTTTGACCTCCATAAGTCAAATAATTAGTTTATTTAATTGATCTGCATCAATTCTTTAGTCATCTGAAAAATAAATTACAACCTCCTTGAGTTCTAAGTTTCTACGTAAGTGGACGAAGAAAAAAAGTCAAACTATTTTTTTTTTCCAAAAGTTGATGTAATTTTCTGGGGTTTTGATAATGTGTGAAATATGCCTTGCTTAAAATAACGTAGGGATGCAGCACAATAGCTCCTTGTTTGACCACGTTCTTACGCCTCAGTTTGCACACCTCAAACTCTCATTTCTAAAAAAAAAAGTTAAAAAAAGCCACGTTTCAAGAAAATTGGATGATTATTTTAGACAATTTTGCTAGTTTGAGGAATTTTGGTGAAGAAGATATAGCAGAAGATATTTTTGCCGAAAATAAGACAGTTTTGACAAGATTTTTGGAATATTTGGTTTATTTCTAGAGAGGCTGTTTTTGCAGTGCAGCAGCTGGTTTCGGGGGTTGAGTAAACCACTCAGTTTCACTCTACTGCTCTCAGACTGGGGATGTTACTCTTTTCAAATTGGCCATATAACATATAATAGTGTGTTTCCCACCTCTGAGATACAGCAAATGCAGTATGATTCAGAGTTGCGGAGAAATAGAGATCTGGAACTAAATTAGGGCTGTGATGTTACAGTAAACGTCATATCCGAACCGTAATCGAGCTACACATTTTCTGGTTTAGGCGACAAGGTTGTGTTATGTTGGACGTTTATAGTTGGTCATTTCTGGCACCCAAATATAAACTCTCAGACACAGCAAATTTATTTTTGGTGCAGCCTTACTGCTTCAGTAGGAATGAAAAGGGTAATTACTGTTAATGAAATGCGCTTGATGAAATAATTATCAGAAAATCTGACCATCTATATACAAGGAGAGGTTTTGGCAGTTTACCGCTCTGGAGCATTTAGGTGTGTGTGTGTTAACACAATGCCAAGTATCAAAAACATAAAGTATCCGCAATGATTTTGGCATTTTTTAGTACCCATCAGTCTGGGAAACATTATAAAGTCATTTACAAACACTTAGAAGTTCATCATTTCCCTTTTAGAATGACATCAGAAGTGTAAAAAATAAGACAGTTGACAATCTTTCCAGGAGCGGATGTCTTGGCAAGTTAACACAGTGCATTTCTTGGCGAAAATGTGAAAAGAAAGGAGAAAACACCGAAGAGCTGCAGGTGAGACTCTACAGATCTCGGTTAATATTTTAAATGTTTAAGGTCATGACAGTGGAATTAAAAAGATTAAAGAATGCGCTGAGGCACTTTTTAGCATCTAAATCGAAATCGGTCTTTTGTTTTGGATTCGAGTGTTCCCTGTTTCTGATTCTTGCTTTGTCTATCCATCATTTAATTCTTTGGTCATCATTTCTGAAACAAAACTGCCACATAAAACCAGTTTCCTGTTCTATGCTCTGATGACAAGTGTTTCTATTTCACATACTGTAGAATTTGGTTTCTTTACCATTGCTGTCATTCTCATTTCTGTGCAATTGCATGGCAAATAATTTTGTGTTTTTGTTGTTTTTTTTTTAAAGTCTTATTTCTAAAAAACAATTAACTAAAAAGATCTGAACCCAATCATGAAGAAGAACAGGAGTGGAAATCAGTCTTGTGCGTTTGCATGCAATTCCACAGAATTTGAGAGGTATAAATAACCCAACGTGATACACAACTTTACCCATCTGGAGAGAGAGAAAGTATAGTCACTGTGAAAGCTCATGCACAGCTATTGTCATGCAACTGGATAGTTTTATTCAACTGGCCTCAGGAGAACCATTTAATCAGAACTCAGTTGTTAGAAAATGGAGGGGGACACATTTCAAGTTTGCCATAAGGCATCTGCAAGTTTCTCCGAACTTGTTGAGGAACTCTAGCCAGATGACACAAATTCAACTTTTAGTCCATCATTGAAAACACATGTGGTGCAGATTCAACACTTCTCATAACCCTTAAAAAAATACCACAGTGAAATATGATGATGATGGTGGTGGCATCATGCTGTGGGGATGTTTTCCTGGGAAACAGAAAGGCGCTAAATACAGTCAAATTTCGGAGGAAATTTGTTTCACTCTTTCCAAAGAATGGAGACTGGGATGGCGGTTCACCTTCAGTATCACAGAGATCCTAATCATATTACCAAAATAACACTTAGTGGTTTTAGAGGAAACTTTTAAATGTTATGAAATTACTCGGTCAAAGCCAAGAACTTCATCCGATAGAGGATCTGTGGTGTGACTTAAGACTTGCCAGCAGATCTAATCCAGTTTGAAGAAGCTGGAACGCTTCTGACTTGGAAAATGGTCACAAATTTCACTGCCTACATGTGCCAACCTTTTAGATGCAACCCACAAAGCTTGCAGCTGTACTTGCTGCAGGTCTGCTCTGAAGGGCATTTACTTTGGACAATATATAATGTAGACTGAAGTTTTCTCTCTCTTTTTTTTTTTGTCCTATTATTTAACAGTTGGCATCATTTTTCACCTTCAGAGTGTTGTGTTGAACACAAAATGATGCCAAATGTAAAGGTGTGTTCATATTGAACTTGGGGCTTCACAGTGACCCAATAAACTAAAGAAGGACTTTGGTTGAATGGGAGGTTTCAAGATAGCTGGTGTTGCTTATTTGACTTTTGTGAAACACTTGTGAGATGTTGAAACACAGTCTTGAGAAAAATCTCAAAGTTAGCAAAGTTTTATACAGTGAACTTAGAGTAAAGTTAAAAGTCTTTACTGGTATGGCAGAAGTTGACTTTTTACATTTATATTTGTTGTCCCTTATGGCAAATTTAAAATGTTTCTAAGCAAAAAGTTTATATCACTTTATTTTTGTTGTTTTTAATGCCTAATCCTTTTTTTTGTTTTGTTTTTGGGGGCAGGTTTCTCATCATAATTTTTCATCATGTCTCTCCTTTCCAAAGTGGCCCTGCAGTTGTGTGCAGTGGTGGTGTTAGCTTCAGGATTAACACTCCTCTCCTGCAACCCACACTCTTTTACCACCCATGCCCCTCGGTGCCTTAGCTCCTGCTCTTACTTCCAGTCCCCATAATCTGACGCTGATGCAAAGCGAAAGACCACTGGCGCTCATCTGACATCCCTTCCCTCACCCCCACCCTCTGTGTTTGGTCCTCAATCTACTGCCTTTGCATTCCATTTCCTTAGCTTCGGGCTCCACATCCCCTCCTCTCCCTCGTCCCTCTCTTCCCTCCCTCTGCTGGGTTTCAGGACTCTTAAGTTTTAGCTGATGTGGTTTGGCGAGCCGTGTGAAGTGAGATGCAATGCATAATTATGTTGTCAGAGGGCACAGTGATGGAAACCTCAGTCGCTACACGTCATAGGAACTTTTTCTCTTCTTTGTGGGGCGTTAATACAATGGAGGCTCGCTTTCTCTGTGATGACAGCTGGGGATATCTGGTTGGTGCTTGTTTTAAGTGATCTCAGTGGTAGTCTCCTCCAAAGAGCTTTTTTGAGACATTAAACACTTGTGCTTTCATGGCTACATTGAATGCATATTTACGATTTGCTTTCGAGCCCTTCCCAGTCTTCAGACATTGATCCAAAGATCCACACTTTCCTCCTCAACCCTTGTATATTGAACAAAACAAATTACTGCACAAGTCTTTCTCCATCAGCAGTAAAGGCTCAGTGACAATCCTTGGAGTGTTGTAGGACTTAACGTTTTGCAGCAGTGCAGGCTTAGATAATTAGGAACTGATGCCATTCATTTATTTTCTTTAAGCGACATGGTAATGAATAGATGTGCAGCTCTTTGCAGTTAGTTGACCAGACTTCACACAAACATGCATTATTTGAAACAAAAAAAGAACAAAAACAATAATAAATGGTTCCTGTATTTTTTAAAGCTCCACATTACATCATTACCTTCATTCAGTGAAGTTGCAGACGTATGAAACTTCCCCGATGTAACTATGGCAATCCAATTTCAACATAATTAGATTTTATAATAAGGATATCAACGTTTCTTTCTGAGCATCTTCAGCGAGTATAAGCACGCAGATTTTGCTGAGAAAACTTAAGAGTGTACCAGTGGGGGTTTCTCCAGCTATTGCATATTAGAAAGCCTCATAAAGATCTTCTCAGCCCCCTCCTCCAGTCTAATACCAGGTATCCCCTGGTATTTTCACCTTTAATCTTCTCAGTGAGAAGTCTAAAACTACTTGATCTCTGATTAAGACCTTTAACTTATTTTACATCGTTGGGGTAATGAGGCTATAAAGGTCCCAGTGAGAGGACTGGTATGAAAATTGCTTCTTGGATGCTGTCAGTGTCTTGTTGAGACTGAAAAAATACCATAAAACTCTCTAAAATGTAGAGCTTCTAATTGTGCAGGATGGTGCACAGTTTCATCACTATACTGGGAAGGAAATTGAAAGATAAGACACACTAGGGAATTCAGAGTGACTGTTTCTGCACTCTTAACAATCCATTTCCCCTTTCAAGCCCTTTTCAAAGACAAGTTTGCACTTTCATGGAGAATATTATTACACAAAAGTGCAGTAATTTTCAAAGGGTATAAGAAAACCCTGAAGTAGATACCTCTTGAAAGGACTGGATTATTTTTTTGACCTTTTCTAAATCCTTCTGGTCTTTGACAGCAGCTAAAAAACCGCTCACAATGTGTCACCATAAAAACGTTTTAAAGGTGTGAAGACTAGGTGTCCTGTGGAAAATGATTCCTCTTCTAAATGGAGAGGTTTTATTCTTTACAGTTTGGGAACAAAATGGCACATTTTGCTTGGATACAGCTGCATTGATATTTTGTCTTAATCTGTCACTAGATGAAAGGGAAAAATGAATTTCTTTACTGATTTGCTTTAAAAAAGTAATGAAGTAGTTTAAATTATTGGCTTCAGAAGATAAATAACAAACTAGGGACTTTTCTGTGACTTGCCATTGCTACATATTTAATGGACATTTCACTTTGTGTTTGATGTCTCGTGGTATCAACACTCAAAACAGAATTGGGCCTTTTTAGATAAATATAAGTAGTGAATTGGAAACATAGTTGTACAAATATATTTGTAATGATGTATCTCACATATCTCACATTAAAACTGTAATCACATGTTCTCTTGCTACCTTTATACTGGAAAAACTTCTGCTCCTGAGGGTGAGAATAATAATAATGATGATAATAAAAACAGATAAAACATCTTCGTCTCAGCGTGATGCCAACTCGTCACAGCTGTAGTCCTTAAAGTCTCACTTCTCAGTTAGCCCAGTCCCTCCATGGCTGCAAGTCTTCAGCTCCCTCTGCATGGGTCCCACAACTAGGCCTTAATATATGAGGAGGAGATGGAAGTGGCCTGTGGGCCAGCTGACCAGCTCGGGCAGAATCGCAATTGAGATACAGCAGGGTGCAGATGTGTGAAGCCTCTGCATTGGCTTGGTTATTACAGACTGATACCCTGAACCACAGTTGATGATGAAGGAGAGAATTTGGCATCAGCATGGAGTATTTCAGGAATATTTGTTGTTGCGTTCCTAATGGCGCATGTAATTGAACTCATTTGTGTATTTGAGGTTTTTTTTTAACTGTAAGAAGTTTAAAAAGACATTGATGCAGGGAATATTAATCAGACACAAATTTAATAAAGAGGGATGCACAGTGACACATAGTTTCATTGGAACTTTCAGCAGAGGAAGAAAAATGTTTTTGAAGAATGTGAATGTGCAGCCTGAGCCCGTATTAGTGTGCATGGCCCGTTTTGTATTGGCCTGCAGCCATCAATAGCAAATCACCCCCTTGCTCCTCTTGCACTGAATCTGCACATGTGCCAACTGAATTTCCCTTTTCTGCAAATTTCTTTGAAGTTTTCCTAGATCTCATAAGTTTTCTTCATCTGAGCAGTTAAAGTATTTCAGTAAAATGGGCTGGGGTGTGTTTTGCAGGGCCCAGCGGGACCATTCTCTGTGTTCTTTGGATTCAAGTTGAATTTGATGTTGGTCCAAAAATGCAGAGCGTCTACCTGCAGATATTTTTCAATTAATGGGTGGAACTGGTGAAAATTTGGAAGTGCTCGAACAACATTTCAGTGCCTCCAGCATATGTATAAATAGTATTGTTGAATAAGTGATAGAAGTTAATGAGTCGTTGCATCATTCATCTCCAGCTTCTTGTTTTACAGCTGCTGATGATATTAAGAGTTGGAGGTTTATGTCATAGTATCATAGCAATCCATAGTAAAAAACCACACATGCCTTCTACTTTGCTGCTTGTCTCAGTGCACAGTCGGCTCCACCACCGATTTACTGCAGTATTTACTGTGTCCTGCTGCATTGTGCTTACTTTTATAATGTCTGTACACATGAGGAACTCATCTCGGCTCACACAGGGCACCGTGATTGAAGCTCCAGAGGGATTTTTGGAATTGTTTTTCTTGGGCTCATTCTCAGCCCGCAGGAAAGGAGAAGGGACAGTTGATCAGCAGCAAGACCAAGCAGCCAGACTGAATGGCCCTCATCAGGCTTTTTGTATGACTCAGTGGAAAATTTACCAGGGAGAGAGTCTACCCAGTTGCTTCCTGGGGTGAGCTTGAGTCTCTTCTTCAGCTCTCACCTTGCTCACAATGGGCCAATAGTTTAATTAGCTTTCTAACAGTGAGGGTTGGCAGCTTTCCCTTTCTATGTTCCCCCCAGGATTCTCAAACTTGGATACTGTCCCCTACTGGCTGGCTGAAGTCCAAGGGAAGGTACCATGACCTTTCTTTCTGTTGCTCTCTAGCTGTTATTCTTTAACTTATTTTTAGTTAGATTAAAATCGAAATTGTGTAGCTGATTTAGGAATGTGCTATTTCTTAATGATAAGGCTCTAAAATATTTCCCTCGGCTTAGCAGGTCCAGGTATAAATCATCTGCATTCATGTTTGATGTCTGTAACTTTTATCTTCAGGGACACAATGGGAATGCAGATTTGGTCAAAGTTATATTTTTCACCCAGAGAGCATTGCATCTGTCTTCAAAGTACTTTGACCACAGCATAACTAATCGCTTCAAACAAGGCGTTTTGTTCCTGTCATCTTCACTTGGCGTAACACGGCTCAAACATGGCCCCGTGCTCGTCTCGTCTCCAGCACCCCCAGCCAGCTAGCACTTTGCACCTCGTTCCCTTGCTTGCCTTTCTCTCATCACATGGTGTCGACAACAGACGCTCTGCTGGAATCTTACTGATTGGGCCCCGAGAGAGAAGGGGGAATACTCACACATGCTTCTTTATTGTATTTAAAAATACACTGTGTGACATTAAAAGCAACCCCAGCTTCAATCTCTAATGCTGCTGTTTCTGAAATCATGTAGCTGCATGTATTAAAAAAAGAATTTAAAAAAAGCACAGAGAAGATGAGGAGCATGAGCCGATGGATCAACTGGATGAACACTCTATACTCTTGCAGTGGTTCATTTTTCAAATATCAGCGGTGTAGACCAATCCTGCTGATGGCAGGATTGGTTGCATCAATAATCGTTAAAGGTAGTTTTCCCAAGCACCAATAATTAACATGAGGCTCACAAAATTGAGTTGAATTCAATCACTTTCCTGCTTCTGCTCTTAGTCAGAGTAAAGTATATCCAAAGATTTACACGGAAATAATTATAAATATCAAATTTTTTTTAAAAATATTCTAATGGACCAAGATCTATGTTTGTCTGCATTCTTGAAATAGACTGTTTCCTGCTCAGGACTTTTAATGTGGTGCTGAAATCAGGAGTCCATTCCTGGAAGCTGAGCATGTCCCTAAATCTGTGACGTTTTAAATAGAAGATGCACATAGCTTATGAGCGTGTGCCATCTAGGTGTGCATCCAAAGACTACCATGGCATGCTAAATGTTTTACCTTTGTCACAGAAATGCATCTTCCCTGAATACTGGAATTTGCAGATGTAGAGTTGCAATATTGTAGAGATTAAGAACAACAATACTGGTATGGCTGGACCTGAATACTTGGATATGTTGTTTTTTGGTTAAGTGGACATCCAGTTTTCAGTCTGTGCATCTGGATTTTTTTTTTTTTTTTTTTTTGTCTTTCACAAACACTCACCTGCAAAATGCAATGCTCTCACTCACTGGAGACCCAGAACATGATCAGCATTAATGCTTCAGTTCATTTTAGCTGTTAGAGCATGGCGGCATACCAGAGATCTCAGCTGTGCAGCACACTTTAAATAATACAAAATTGGCAAATAAACTCCCTACCAATGTAATTTCTTCCTTAAAAAAGTTATTTTACATGCAGTATGCCTCTGTTGTCCAGTCCTTGGTTGGTCTCGCACACAGAAACGTGTTCACTTGCACGCTCCTCCTGGCTTTGGGGAGTCTGATAAACTCCTTAGCCACACTCTTTGGACCTCACTGATTCGATAAGAGACATGTAGGCAATATTCATTTGATCTTGTGTGTGTGTGTGTGTGTGTGTGTGTGTGTGTGTGTGTGTGTGTGTGTGAGCCAAATTTGATCAATCTCACATGCATCATACAACCTGAGATCCTTAACTGCATGTAAACGCAGTTACTGGAGTAACACCCACTGTGTGTAAATAACACACTGCAGCATGAGAAGAGCCGATACCGCACCATGGAGGTTCGAGGGCTGTGCAACACCTGAGAGGACCTAAATTAAAAGAGAAGATCTGTGACTGATTCTGTGCCACTAAATCAACACTAACACTTGCCTTCCTTTTAGGGACTTTTTTCCCCCACAGCTGACAGCTGCTGACAGCAGATGAGCTGTCGACACAGTTCGTCATAGTCCGATTGACTCCATGTCCTGTTAGAGCTGGACTGTTGGCAGTCGATAATCACACCAGGAAAACAGAAGCTGATAAATTTAACAGTGCTTTTACCCTTGTTAAAACCAAGTATGTAACTAAAATATTCTAAACCTGCAGGGTGCATTTGTGATTCTTCATCCCAACAGTTTGTTTCAGTTTAACAAACTCGGTTCTGTTTGTCCCATGGGTGAAGTTCGTTTAAGCTGATCTTTCAGTGTCCCGAGTAGACATGACCTTGGCATCTCTGCTCAAATTCTTTAAATTTTTGAAGCTTTATTTTATATACTTTTTGTTGTCTTTCTTTTTGTCTTTCTTGCTTGGCCAAGTGTTTGATAATACATGTGTTATGTACCAAAAAGTCAGGCAGGGGTTTATGTTATGTAAAAGTGAGGTTTTGAGTTTTTTTGGTGTCACTTTGACCATCTTGCTGTGGATTGAATGTTAAAGCCCATCTTCAAGTGTGATTGCTGCATATCTATTTCCATCCTTTTACATGTCCATCTTTGTTTAAGTGACAACCTCATGTCTCTACAGCAGCAGAATATTCTATGTATCATAGATGAGAGTGAAGGCTTACATCCCACTGGCACTCATGCAACTCATAGATTCATACATCAGCTTACACTGGACTGGCGCATTGGCTCCTGTAGCATTTAGATGGATGCAAAACAACACATGGCTGGGCAGGTGGCAGCTGCAGCAGTAAGCTGGTCCACAGCAGGCCAAAGGACTGCACACTCCTAAGAGCTGCCTGGATATGATAAGGTGATCAGGTGGGCTCTGATGGCTGTCTGGGTGGGAGCCCAGAAAAGGTGGCAAAGTAGGTGGAGGGCGGACGTGGAGGTGGAAGCTGTTAAAAGGCAAAACAGCATGTCTGTATAGTTGAGTTTAACTTTTTGGCTCTTTCGTGTATTTTCAGTGCTGAGCTCTTTGACATTGTCGTGGTTCAGGTTGGCAGATTGTTATTCAGACACTTCTCTCTAGGACAGTTAATTGAGTGCACAGAGCCATCTGGAGTACCAGGTTGTCTGCTTTTTCTTTCTTTCTTTCTTTTTTTTTTTTTTTAGCAGTGGAAGCAGACACTCAACTTTAATTTTATCCTTTCTTGGATTTTAGAGTTGCATCCAAAAATAATCTTCTGTTTGCTCATTTAGGCAGTTAATTCAGATGTGTTACTATTTTGCATCATCATTATATATCGTCAGTGCTGCAGATGAAGCATCCAGCAACAACGAGTTTCACATCCACCCAATGTGACACTTTACATGGGGGAATTGTTTTACACCCTTTCATGGTAAATGGAAAGGCAAACATTTCAGTGATTCTGGCAATTGTCCAAACCTTGTAAATGCACACTCTGACCTTGAAGGTTAATTATACATATTTGCATTAGTGTTAGGCAATTTTTTTTCATAAAATTATTACCATCAACACCTATGCCTGACTTTCACATAATTTCAGGAGTCTAAGGCTAATCTTGCAATGGAAAATCACATGCACAGCTCACTCAGGAACCTATCCCCACATGAATACTTAGTATTATTAAATATTATTTTAATCTTTAGCTAGTTTTAAATAGCTTCTTGTGCCCTTCCCTGCAACAGTGTTGCAGGTGACACTTTTCTTGGCCTTTAATCCTTAGGAATGTCAGGCACAAAAGGCAATGATGCTTCATCTATGCACAGCTTTGGAGTTAGTCACCAGCCCTCAAATAAATAATTTGAATAGTCTCATAAACATTCACAGTGTTGTTATAGACGGTAAGTAGTGATACATTCGTTCCGGCTGGTGCTCTGTCAGTCATCATTACAGGAGCTTAAGTGTGCTCTTAAAAAACATTGTATTCGACCTGAATTCCATGTTGAACATATCTTAGTTTTATTTAAGCATTTTTCTCTAGCATGGCACTGGAGAAAAATACACTCTTTCAGAGAAAGATGATAATTGTGAATCTGTGTGCCATTCCGATGTGTTAGTGTTAATCAAATGTGATTAAACTCCCAGTGTTGTTGAAGCTGATTTGGTTCTGTGCCATTTGTGGGTCTCAACAGGGGCAGGCTGCCTGTGCTGCACCAGCCACCATAAAGTAAGACCATTCTAGTCAATGACAGTCCCATCAGAGACTTTATCAAAAAGTCTCTGATGGCAGGGTTTCAAAACATCCCAGAAGTGAAAGTCAGGTCTGCTCTACTAAAGAAACATGCCATGAACAATGAACAGATTACCACAATTATGTCTTGACCTCTAAACTTTACAGTTTAGAGGTCAAGGGCTTTTAAAATGCTCTGGGAGGGACCTGAGGTTGCGCTGAGGATGGAGCCAAACTGTGGTGCATCCACTGGACTGCGCTCCTGCTCCCAGTGGGGTCCAAGGGTTATGGGCCAGTTGTGCTGGGCTTTGGTTAGATTTATACATGACATTTTTGGTCCTATTCCTCTAAGAAATGCACAGTGTATCAAAAACTTATCATTACAATATCAACATGAATACTGCAAAAATCAACAACAATTTTTAAAAAAAATGGTGGCCAGTTATTTTCCAAGTGCTCTAAATGTCAATATATTTGTTCAGCCAGCTGGAACTTTGCAGCCAGAAAGGCCAATTTAGATGTTACTCTACATGAAGAGCAGTGTTGTTGCAAGGTAGAGTTTTCTGTTTGTTCTTTATAAAACCATGTTGCTACCAATATAAGTTATATTTTCACTTTCCTTTTAGAAGTCTGCATAGACTATTTACTGTCAAAGCTCCGTTTTTAGCAGCAAAGTAGAAGGATAGTAACATCATACGCTGAAGAATTGGTTTATACATGACAAGTCACATCGTTATCGCAATTTTCAACTGCTGTATTTCATTTCACGTTTTCCTCACATCGGACTGACCTGGTTCCTGTTATAGTTTCCGCATGGAGGACTGCATCTCAGATCTGCATCGATAGGATCATATCAGGCATCTTGCTTCAGCATTGTCAAAAAATAGTGTTGCTAAACCCGGTGGATGTGTGACTACATTCCTGATCCTCCAGCTGATCCAATCTCACACCTACTATTAGTCATACCGAGTTTCCACAGCAACTATGCTGCAGCCAGGTTACAGGCAACACCATCTCGTAGGATGTTATTAACACAATTATCCAACATGTAAAAATGATTCATTTAAAAAAAAAAAAAACTTCACTAGACCATAAATTACTGATTTATTAGGGAGTCACAAGTAGTTTCAAGTAGAGATTTTAATATTGTTAAAGACTGAGAGGAATAAGAAGTAAGTCTTCTGTAAATTGCTGCTAAAGTTAAAACTAAATTTTTACTTATAAATTTCATATATACATTATACATTTGTCTTCTATCCACACAGATATAGAAAAATATGTTTTTTTTTTCTTTTGTTTTAGAAAAAAACAGGCACTTGATTGTTTCTTTTTTGTTTTAAAGTGATTCGGATAGAAACCGCTGTCGTAACATGTACTTGAGACAGCATGTTGGATAAAACAGCGCCAGTATATTCTGCAAACTAGTGCTGTGTATCAGCAGTGTAGTGTTGACATCTGGATAATCAGAAGAGACAACCTCTTTCTTGAGTGCTTGCAGCTACATTCTAAGAACTAGTCCGCAAAAGTGACATCTCTCAGATGAGCAAACTCGTAACCCCAAAGTTGAACTCTTCCTCGAGGACAACATTTCAGAAATCTTTTCATCTCTTCCAGTAAGTGGTGGTGGCCTTGGGGCTATGAAGTACAAATTTGTCTCTACAAACTGCACTTAAAGGTGTATTGTCCAGGGAACGGAAGATCACACATATGCTCATCTGTTTGAGAAAGGATGTTTATATTCTTGACAATTTCACTGACAATTTCCAGAGCCTTTTGTTTTGTTTTGAAGTTTTTTTTCTTCTTAAATCTTTTACTGCAACTTTGATTTCTTTGGCATTTAGAAGGGATCCCAAGGCAGTCAAAAAAAAAAAAAAAAACGGCTTTCAGAAAACATTAAAGTACTTTTAACATTTTCTGAAGGTTAGGATTTTACCCTTTAAATTATCTGATCTCTGTCTCCTCCTCACTGATGTCAAATGAAAAAGGAAAGAAAGAAAAAGAAAGAAACAAGCTCATCTTTTGTTAAATTTTCACAAGAAAGCAACAGATTGTTGTGGAAGAAACCAAGGCAAAAACAAAGTTGCAGTAAGATGTAATACTCCCACTCCCCGCCCTTTACATGGCCCTACTAGTCGTGGGTTTGCTGAATTGAAGGAATACAGCTAGTGAAGACAGAAATTGGCTGCTTTTATGTGAGTGGAATTGACAGGCAGCAGAGCCGTGGAGCTGCCGCGGGGTGTGTGGTTTTAGTGAGTTGATAGATTCCTGTGTTTTTCCCCTCAGCAAGATGCGACACTACAGGCAGCTTGAAGAAGAAGTCAAGTCCACTTAAGTCAGCTGGTCAGATTTGCGTATGATTGTTTGAGATTAGTTGTGACATGTAGTTGTGACATGTAAGTTTCTTAAGTTTATGTTGGAGAGTTTAAGCCAAAATATGTCAGGTATGGTATGATTGTCACAGTGTGGGCTTGTAACTTTCAGTAATCACAGAGCACATCTGCAAGTGGTTTTATTTAAAAAAAAAAAGAAAAAAAAAACCATCATGAATGACCCACGTCTGAACCAGGAACTTATTTTATTATTATTTTTAGCCATTTATAGCTGCTCAGCTCAAGACTTAATTTAATATTTACTTCTACTCAGTTGTCCCGGCAACATCCTGGAAGTATTGACAGATTGAACTGATAAAGTCTGCACGATTTAACTCTTCAGCTGTGCACATTTTCTTCCCTTAAAGACTACGAAGTAGTAGCAGACTTGTGAGAAATGGATTAAAATGCAGATTGTGTCCTGTGTTTATTTATTTAAAGTGCTGATCAGTTTAGAATATTTATTAATATGCAACATGGGGTTGTGGCTCTGCTTGGGGACAGCAGATTTTGGTTTCTGTAGTTGTTTTTTTTTTTTGGCAGTTTTTGTCACTTGTGGGTGTTTTATTTGTGTGAGCTGCACAAACTCCAGCCTTTGAGTCCTTCAGTTTACCTGACCTGACAGAGCTGCTTTTCCTGCCTGTGTTTATTTTATGCAGCTGAACAGACAGAACTTCACTGACGACTCTGTAGCAACAAACACGACCCCGTGGTGCTCATTTTAGGCAGGGGGATTATGCACCTGGAGATTTTATGGACTCACAGGCGATATGTTGAAATGAGACTGAGCTTGGGTGAGATTGATAGCACATAGCAGTTCCCTACTGCTGCGGCTTTTATGTCTCCATTGGCATCGGGCTGCCAGGGCACCGGTCTACCAGACCGGGGGTTTGACAGTGACGGAGTGCTGAGACATCCAGCGTGACAAAGATGGGAACCATGCACTGTAGGTCTTCTTTTTTAATTTAATAGTTCATCTTTCATGTCTCCCTTGATTTTCCCTCCCTCCCCCGGCTGACATTTCTGGCACTGCTTTGTTGTAGAGTGTGATATGACTAACAGCCCACCTGCTGATCCTTCGGTATATGTTTCTGTTTTATTTCCACTTTAATTCTTCAGCATGAAAACGTCACTTCTAGTTTTGCTATACTCTGATAAAAGGCAAACTTTCCAATGGTGTGAAGACACTGTGAGAAGTTTTCAGTAACTCACCAGTACACCAGCTTATCTCTACTCATTCTCCTCACATTACAGATTAACCTTTCTCTGATAGAGGATGTGCATGACTGACACTGATACAGGTATAAATGTTTTGCAGTGCATATGTAGGCATATATGTACTGCTGGGAAACGTAACAGGCAAGCTATACTTAAACAAGTAAACTTGTGTTCAAGTTGACCTACAATTACAAAATTGTATAGAAAAAGTAATGATAAGGAACCATGTTAATCATAATACTAAAATTAATTATGTTTCATTATTATTACATCGTGAGATATTGGTAACAAAATTGATGGCATCAGTTATTTTAACAAGTGAGATATGACATGGCTTAACTGTTAAATGACTTCATACATGAACTGTTAAATCAGACACTGATTTAACACAAACATTTTTGAACTTCATTTATATATTTATTAACTTTGCAGTTTCGCATACTGAAAAGTTTTTCTGGTCATTAGTGTTCCTGCGCTGCAGGGCAGTCCTGTACTGGCTTTGTCCCTTTCTCTAGATGAATACATCCAACACATCCAAAGACGAGTCCTCTAGAAATCTGGACACAGTGAATTTGTGCTGGTCCATAATGGACAGGCTCCTGTCTTTGGGTCCTGCCATGCTTGATAATGCTAGATATGTGAAATAGTTTGTTTTAGAGCTGTGGCTCAGCAAACCAGTATGTTTAAAAGGCTTGTCTACAGATTCCTCAATGAACAGTACAGATAAATATTAGTTTGAAAGATTTTATCTTGTTTCTTCCCTATTTATGCTCTTACAGCAAACACTAAAATGTGCTGAATTAAAGAGCTCTTTGCTGACCATTTCAAAGGAAATTAAAGTAAATAGTTATAAACTGCAATGTTGCTTTAAGCCGGGCAGAGATATCCTTACTACAAGTCTCAACGATTATTATTGTTATTATTATTTAATTTAATATAAACTGTCTGTGAATGAATGAAAAGATCAACTTACATTTCAGTTGTTTTCAGAATGATGTAGGAATAGGAGTTCATCAAAAAAAACATTACTCACACACAACTGAAGGATAAGAAAAGCCCTTTATTTTTAGTCAGTTATCAAATTTAAGCAGCATTTGGTTAAATGATAAATTGCGAGACCCATTACAATTTCTGTGAATTTTCATATGATTCCTCCTCTTAATCCCTCAAGGGCTAAAAGGCAGACATTACCTACAACTCTTCACTATTTCAAGACACTCCATAACTGCATCTGCAGACAAGCTGTGCTTTTATTCTCTGCTTTGCTCTTAAATCCACAAATGAGTTCCTTTATGAAGAGACTGAACATGTTTGTCTCTAAAATAAATGGATGCATTTATGAGACTGTAGCTAAAAAGAAAACAGATGGTGAATTCTGAGCCACCAGACACAAGACGTTTTCCTGCTAATTAAACTGATCTATTTAATGCGCCTTCAGATTTTGGTTTGCTGTCACAATCCAGTTGTGTTGCCCGTCTCACCTTCTGTCAAGAGGAAGAGAAATTTGCAGAGTGAAGATGAAGATTATGCAGGTATAATGAGACAAAAGTCCAGCCTGAAAGAAAACACAGATTCAAGCTCAATCAATTTAAAAATAATAAGGATGACGATGAAAGCATCACATCAGTGGGAAAAGATATTTTCTCTACCTCCTACCTTAGAAACTTTAGAACTGATGTTTCTGTTTTCTCCAAAAGGAATAAAGAAAAAAACAATAAGCTCAGACAACTTTCGCTATGGTGCCCTTGGTCTTTTTTCTTTTCTTTATATTTACGCCCTCTGAATAGCACTGAAAGAACTGTAATGGAAATATAAATGATTTGGGCTTTATTCCACTGACATCTGGGATGCTTTTATTATCAATCCACCTTCCAAGATGAACTATTGTACCAATACTTTTGAAGAGAAAGTAAAGTTAATTTCATGAAGAACTGTACCAGACTGGTTCGTCCCACCATGGTGGAACCACAAATGAAATCCAGAGAGAAAAAAAGTGGTGGTTGAGTAGGAGCACACACCTGCGTGACCGATTTCTGGCTTCATACCCTTCATTCACGCTCTAGGCAGGCCTGAGTTACTTGGATTTGATTCAGGAAACAGAAGGGAGTCAGAGGAGGTCAGTGAGAAGTGGAGTGACATGTTTCCTTTTTGGTTGATCAAACAGAAGACGCATTGCAGTATACTGGTCCATCTGTGAAAGTTTCACTGTCCATGCTGGGAGACCTGTACTGCAGTAGTCATACAGATAGACACTTGTAACAGGGTGGGATGGTTTATTGAGTCAGCTATGGCCTAATATTTCTGATGATGTGTGGAAATCGAAATGACTGAGAGGCAATTGCAACATGGTGGGAGAAGGTGAATTTGTGCTGGTCCATAATGGACAGGCTCCTGTCTTTGGGTCCTGCCATGATGGAACCCATCTATGGCCTCAATATAGAGTCAAACATTTTGCAGCTGTAAATGAGTGTTTGCACATAATTGAAAAGTTTTCACTTGTAAATCAAGTTTTATCATCCTGCAAACTTCAGAATCTCGCACTTGTTTTGTGCTCCAGATGTGAACAGAATTTTTGCAAAAAACTTCTATGTTCTTTTCCAAATGCAATAAGTTTTTTTTTTAAAAACAAAAACAAAAAAAACGGATGTGGATCCTTTTCTATACATTCAAAAGCTTGAATTTTCAAGCAGATTTCTTTTACAGGATGACAATGTTGTGCAACTGAAGGGGGCGCTAGTTTAGTTGTTAAGAAGTTATTAATAATTGTCTGATGACAGTGTTTAAAAACAAATGAATTATCAAAATGAATAAATCAGAATGAATAAATCAAAACAGGGCACCACCTGAATATCAGGAATTAATAACTAAATAGCACTATCAGTCTCAAAATAGTTATTCTATGTGTCAGCCTATTACTAGGGGTGGCGCTATAGAGTACCACTGAAGGAGGGAGTCCGAGCACAGACCTTTTCAACCAGCAAATGTTTAAAATATATATAAAATAAGCACAGACAACTTCTCTCATTAAAATGAATCAGAATTTATTAACACAAGTGTCAGTAGTTGCAATCAACAGCAAGTGAAATAAAGTTCTGATACCTAAACTACACATAAGCAAATGACTAAACATGCAACAGAAATGTCAATCTATATACATGTATATGTGTGTGTGTGTGTGGCACTGATCTTTAAATGGGTACACAGCGGTGCAAACGGCGGGATGGTAAGGAGACACATCCAGTAGCCCTGTTAGAGGCTAGCAACAATCCAACACAACTTATAAAACACTGAAACGAAACACACATCAGCGGACTGCTGGTCCGCTTAAATCAACACTAGCAAAGTAAAACAACAACCAAAAGAGAAGAGAATCAGTGAGCATGTTCAAACTTAAAGATCTAAGCTGTCTCTGCCCAGACACTAGCCTCTTATTTTGGGTTGCTATGGAACTGGTTGGCGTCCGCCTGGATTGAAGACAAAAAAAAAAAAAAAAATCCAGTAATCCTGGCCACGAGCCAATCACTCATTGAAATTTACGCTCCACCGGTAATCCGGATGTGAGCGGCTCCTTTGCCCCCCCCCTCTCTCGCTCCCGTTGGAAGGTGAGGGTATGGCGTCGCTGGCAGCTGGTCTGTCCTCCTTCAGTGGTTGTCTGAACCCATTCGCGTTGTCTAGTTTCGCACGGATCCTCTGCTCCGGTCGTCGGGCCCTGGAACATCTACGGATCACTTTGATTGGCGCGGGTAGGCGAAGATTGCGATTGCTGGTTCTTGGTAACCAGTGGGCTTTCACAGACACAGCTGGATGGAAGGCCCTTTGACTGATGGCTGGAGGCCCTTCTCTGAGTTGGGTTGTAGAGGCGTTGCTTTGCGTGGAGAAGATCACAGACGAGTTGGAGAGGCCGAAGAGAGCGAGGAGAGGGAGTTCCTGCTATTTATAGACAGGTGGAGCTACTGCATGTCAGCAGGGACACCTGCTGGGTTTCAGGGTGTGTGCCCAATGAAGATACCAATTCTTTATCTCAAGGTGTTATAAAATACAAAGCCTGCTGAAGGTTTGAGCTATGTCGGCTCCTTTGTCTGAAACTATGCAGTCAGGCTTTGCTGGTGAGGTTAGGCCTTCTTGGTTTCAACACATGACTGTGGCCCAACAATAAAATTATGAAACCTAATTTGCAAGTTAAAATTTTTAAATTACGTGCAAAAATTCATTTACTGCTGCAAAATCTTTATGACTCTATATTGAGCCCATACCCATCATGTCATGACAGCAGCTCATAAATCCAGAAAGAAATTAAAATAATGGCTATCAGCGAAGTGGAAGGAAAATGGGATCTAATTATCACAAAAACACTGCTGTCCTTGTTGACCTTGTACCCTAATAACCTGAAGCAGGAACACACACATACGCACCAGCTCAAGAAATAAACTGTTTATAAATAAATAAATACTGTCTCTTAACAGCTTTTATTTTCTGGTGGAACCTTTATTAATATTTCTTTCCTGCTTTTATTGCTCTAACTATAGTGGTTTGTCAATGTTGCTGGTCCTTTTTTACTGTTGAAGTCCTAATATCTAAGTAATGTGCTTGTCTACAGACTTATTTTTTGTTCGAACTGTTGTATTCTTGTTAATGTGTTGTCTTTTCCTAATCCTTTTCCTAGTCAGTTTCTGTCAACTTTTTAATACAACCATATCATGTGTGGTTCAGTGATGAAGTCAAAAATGAAAGAAAAAATATGTAGGTTCTGAAGCTGATTTAACTAGTTATCCTAAAGTTTGTCTGGAGTTCCTTATTTTTGAGTTAAGAGTAGCAGTGCTATTAGTAGAAAAGAGTGAGTAGGAGCCCTTCATATGAAGACAGCTGTTAATCCAAACGTCCAGCTTCACATAAAAAGATGCCTCTTAGTTCAGCAGTCTGCACAAAAAGGATTAGTTCCACAAAAAAAAAAAAAAAAAACTGTAAAAATTTGAATGACCTTTGTTTTCCTGTGAGTATTCCTCTTACCCTGGAAATCTAGAAAAAACTGAGATTGGAGAACATAAAATGATGTTGTTAAAGGGAACACCACCACGATCTTTTCTTAAACATAACTGAGTATTTTTTTCAGTCCATCAAACTAAATACCAGCTGAAAGCCAAAGTACATCTAAAGGTACACTGCAAAATCTAAAAATAATAATTTAAACATGGTTTCTAAAAGATCTAACATCTACTTTGACCTTTCTGCTTGAGGATTTTTACTTATTCAACGTACAGCATATTGATCACCTTCAGTTACAGTTTTACACCTTTTAGTTATGAATGGCAAAAAGAACTATACCAGTTAAACCAGTGGCATTTTACCTTAAAGGAGACCTTACTTACGTTTTTTAATTTTGTGAGAAATTAATCACATGAGCTATTAATGAGAAGTCTGTGACAGGCTCTGCAGGAGCACTATTTTTAACCATGTTTTTATAGCTCTGTTCATTGCAGCCACTTTTAACAGAATGGTAGGATCTTTTTGACTCCACTACAATCCCCTCCTTTGCAGTCTATGCCTCTTTGAAATAAGTGTTACTGCCTAGCTTTACGCTGATACCCCCATTAAACCACAGCTAATGAAACATACTGTGAACCTGAATGGGTGTCAGGATGGGGAGAGTGTATTATTCTACTTTGATTTGGGTCTATAATCTAACAGTACCTTGTAAATCTGAACTGGAGCTCAGGCAGCTCCAAAGAAAGTGGCAGGATTGTGTGAAATTGATGTTATTAAGTTGGTAGTTGCTTTAGACAGTGAAAAATACATGTTCAAGTAGCAGAAAAAGTGATTCAGTCAAATATGTTTATATATCACCAATTCAGTATTGAAGCTGTTTTGTGGCATTTCATAGAGAATGTGGGTTTAGGAGACCGCTCCTAGTTAAAGTGTTTTATCTGTGAGTTATGGTCCAAAGATAACTGCAAGGTTCCTTATGGTATGACTAGAAGCCCAATTAATGCCACCCAGACCAACTTAATGGCCAGACAGTGTATTACTGTGGGACTCGAGTGCAAACACAAAGAACCTCAGTTTACCTTTAAGACATGTTTTAGTCTAACAATCCAACTGGTTTAATTTGGCTTCATAGATGAGCATAACTCAGTATCCTCTGCATAGCAGCTGAACTTTCTTTATTTCCCAAATAATATTAGAAAATGAAATTTTATATAGAGTCAAAAGTACTGGTCCATAGACACAACCCTGTGGAACACCACAACTAACTCAGAACACATGTTGAAGATTCAAACTATAATCTTTCAGAGAAGTTACATAAATATGTGGTTTCTTTTATTCCAATAACACATTCAAGCCACTGTAATATAATCTTATGTTTGATTATATCAAGTGCAGCATTGAGATCAAACAACACAAACGTAGACACCTAGTTCGTTGTTTAAGCCCATGAGGAGATGTTTGGTAACTTCAATGAGAGCTGTTTGTGTGCCATCATGTGATTTAAATTCTGACTAGAGGTACATGTTTTCCAGGGAAATGGTCCTACAGTTGATTTGTAACCGACTTTTAATAATTTCAGAAATAAAGAGAAGAATGGATATTGATCTATAACTGGTTAAAACACCGGGATGGTGAGAAGGTTTTTGATGTAAAGATTTAATTACAGCAACTTTAAAAAAAAAACAAAAACAAATTGTGGGACATGGTGTGTCAATAAAATTAGATTGATCAGATCCAATAAGGAAATGTTAATTACAGGAAAAACCTGCTTGAACAGTCTGGTTTGTAGATGTTAACTCAAGAGGCTGAACAGGACAAAAATGGCCTGAACAGTAATAAAGTTGAGCATTTGTTTCTAACTTCATGATATGTCCATTACAGTGGAGGAAATGGTGCCGAGATTTTCTCTCTAATAGAAAAAGCTATATCTGTGAAATCATCTCTAATGAGAGGAAAAGGAAAACAGGCTCAACAGAACTGAGCCTCTCCGCCAGCCTGGCCACAGTGCTGAAAGGCTCTACTTTATTAATGATGAATAATATGCACTTCCTTGCAAAGGACTTTCCAATAAGTTAATGTAATATCTTTTCAGACTAAGTGACATTCTTTTAAATTAGTGGAACAGCACTTCCTTCCCAGATTTCTCAAGGTCTGCTTTAAATTGCTTACTTAGGGGTAACGTTGTCAAGCATTGCACAGTTGAAACTGAAGCACTTTCAACAACAGAATCAACCTATTTAGGTGAAGAGTTTGGCTAGCTGCCCCTCATGTTCCTGGCATATGGCAGTAAAGTTAAAAAAAAATAATGGGATTGATTCTTTAGATTTGACTATGGCACTCTGTGATTGGCAGCTGCTATAATGAAATTGCCTTCTAGAAACTGTATAGTCAATAGATGTACATTTAAAGACTGTAAAAACTGATCAGATAAGACTGGTTGTGTCAGGTAGGGCATCTGGTGTAAAATCTATGCCAAATCGATATGTAGACTGTGAATTTCAGCTATGGTGACCCCTCTGCAGGAAATAAAGTGTGAAATGTCAGCATCAATCTAGAGTCGCATTTCTATTATTCCTAGATTGGCACAAAACCCAAATATCGAAAAAGAAAACCTGCGATGGAAAAACCTCTAATTCAGAAAAAAATTCAGAAATATTGCAAAAACCTTTTTTACACTTTTACATGTTTTTCAGGCATTTTAATAATCCAGTTTATCGCAAAAGTGAAATGGAGGAACTGTTTTTTTCACATTTGCACACCTCTGGTAGTGCTGGATGTGACGGTCATTCTGAAGTCGTTGAAATCTTGTTATCAGCTGTTTTTGGCCTTATTAATATGATATAGTTGTGCTATAACACTACTTAATCTTCATGCATTACGGCATTACATAGGAGCTTTGCCTTTAAAAATCATTTGAATGACCGTTTGCTGCCTTCATTGTCTGACTATTTTCTCAACAGCGGAAATCACAATCATTTGTCAGACTAAAGATATTTTTGTCCATCTTCTTTAAACCCGAGATCTTCTTTTTCATTGTTTTGAAGAGAAGTCTCGCAGGACAAGATACAGGGAGTTACAGAGATACAGAGAGAAGACTAGAAGAGTTGCTCCTTTACAGAGAAGAACACATCAATTGAAACACTGACTCCCCCTCCCCCTCCCCCCGTGGTGCTACCTTTATTGCAGATGCAGAGTTGATGCTTTTCTTTTGCAAAAAAAGTGCAATAGAAACATGACTTAATATGATCCTCTATCCCCTACTAACAAACAACTTTGTAAGTCAAGCTTTGGTACTGTTTTGGTGGATGTGGAAAATAGTTTTAGTTTCAGACAGCTCTAGAGTTGGACATATAAACGATGTGTTTTGGTGGTTTTCATTGAAAAACATCTGATGAAGGTTGCTGACTTGAATGTAACATTTGACGTTGATGACATTGTTTCAGCCTCATAACGAGACTCCTGTCTTAACCGCTTTTTTTAGATGACAAAGTAGCGCTAAATGGCTTTAGGGATAATTGCTGCTACCATATAGTGAATAAGCAAATTACCCAAATTGTCTTTATGCACTAATTTGGACTTGAGAACCACTTTATTCCTATGAATGGAATTTCATAGCTTAAATGTTTGCAAGTAGGGGAATTTCTGCACAGAATTAACAACATCTTCATGTATGTTGAAAACCATCACTATAATATCTTTTTCTGCACTCTTCTCACATGAGATTAAAAAAAAAATCAGAGAATCTAACTCAGAGTAAAGGCCAGATGGCCACAACATAAGTGTTTTTGTGATTTCCTCAACATGCAGTTTGTGAGTCAGATGCTCAACGGTGGTTGCTAAACCTATGTGGGAAAATAGCTTCTGCTCTTGCTCCTTAGTCTGTGGTTTGAGAAACTTTAAAGATTATTGATATATTTGTTGATTGTGTGTATGAATTTATTTAAGTTCTAGGTCCTTAAACCCATGAGGTGCAATTCCACTCCCTTCTTCCCATCAATTATTTTCTGAAAGTCAATTATTATTTTTTTCCCTAGCATATTCTACCCAGAAGCTGAGCACTTCTGCTGTACTTGCTCACTGTCTCCAACCCTTTCTTTTCTCAATCTGCTTCCTGCCCCTCTCAATGAGACCGGACCCATCCAGCCACCAGGGTTGAGTTATTAATGCCTGGGGTGGCAGAGAGGATTTCATTGCGTATTCAGGTGTGGGGATGCATGGCTTTTAAAAGCAGCCAGGGGAGTGCTGGGGAGGAGAGCCTCTGTTGAGAATAAATATACCTGTCTCCTGTTGATGCATAAGGCCACGCTCAATGCAATGCAAATCAACCACACTATCTGTTTCCTCCCATTCCCACCTGGATCTCCACCAGCCATGCACTCACTGACTCTCACCAGATTTAGATGAGGCTCACTCTGTGGAGTGGAAGAGCTTTCAGATTGCCCGAGTGGTTTATAGTGTGTTAGAGATTCAACAAGCCTAATTGAGTCACATTTCCCAAGTGACTTGACATGTTGTGGCATTCATTACCTATCCTGACTGCCAGATAACTGAAAGGCAAAGGAGGGAGATGAGATTACGGCAAAGTATATGAATGATTAAATTTTCTTTTTTAAAATTTATTTTTTCTTTGTGAACATTGTCAGAAAGTCTTTTTCAATCTTTGGGTAATTCACTGTTTTCAGTTGACTTTGAGTGTTTTAAGAAAATAATTTAAAAACTGCGACAGTTGGATTTTTTTTTTCCAGGTCACATAAACGCACAGCTGTGATCACTTACCTGTCCTACTTCAACATTTTCATTTATTTATTTTTCATTTTGCATAGTGACAACTTAGAAACCTCTGACCTCAGAGGTCTTTGTCAGAGTGCTTTTGAGCGATCTCACAAAGCGGTTTGAGACTTCAG
Organism: Zenarchopterus dispar; assembly: GCA_028564865.1. Lineage (NCBI taxonomy): Eukaryota > Metazoa > Chordata > Actinopteri > Beloniformes > Zenarchopteridae > Zenarchopterus > Zenarchopterus dispar. Next base: position 256,795 of record JAOWBL010000008.1, on the reverse strand, counting down.
CTATACTTTTAAACCCACCTGCCTTAAGACTGCTAAAATGTCGTTTTTACAAATGAAATAAAATTTAAAAAACACATGAATTGATGTTGAAGGAATGTTATGAAATTTTGGCTCTGCCATTCTGAAAAACAAACAAAAAAAAAAACTGCTTGTTGACGTTGTGTTCGTTGTATTTTCTTTTTAATGTGATAGTAATAGTTAGATGTACAATGATCATGGTTATGCATTTTTACTGTATTTTTCAATATGGACTGCCCTAAACATCATATTCGGATAATCATGGCAGCTATGTCTTTTTTCCCCCTAAATACTTAGAAATAATTAGACTTTGTGGTCTAATTTGATGAACCTCAGATTTTAATTCATTTAAGCAATCTAATTTGTCATGCTAATTAAACTAACCACAATACCTTTTTATATGTTTTGTAAATTAAGCCAGCTTGGCATTTTGTGCTGAAGTGCAACAAAACCTACTCTACTGACACAGCAACACGCTGCCATGGGAGCTGTTAGAATCAAAATATTCTTAATTAATGTCTGAAACTCACATAAGGACTAGCTGTAACTTACCATGAAAGCAAAAATGCCAATGTTCTTTAAATTTTGAGAAAGTGCACACAGTCCAGAGCTGGTGATTGGAGAAAAACCTTTACAACCGAGTCTTAGTGGGAACTTGTAAAAATTCAGTCCATTTTCCTGCAGACACTGGCCTAAAGTGGATGAAAGCTCCAGCATGTGACACTTTGAACATTTATCTGCAGAAGCATCTTTTCTATCACTGATTGGCCCATTTAGACTAAATAGCGCCAATAATCTAATGGTGCTGCTTTGTTTGAAGGCACATAATGGTCCTTTTGCAAGCTGCCTCAGTGATCCTAAGGCTGTCTGAAGTGGATGTAGAGGATTTGTCTTATTCTGTGGGCTCTGTAGTTCTTAGTAGTTGCTGCAGTTGTGCTTTTCCACTTCAATGACATGTATGTTTAGGGACTATTATGATAGTCTTTGCGATATTAACATTTATTTATCTCTGATGTTGCACATCGTTTAATGAGTTTCATTTACACTCAGTTTTTACAAAACTAAATCAGAATTAAAAACCCCAAAATATTATTTCATTCATTCATTTCTTTCCCGCAACATATTCCAAATACTTGTAATTGTAAATTATTTTACTACTTTTTAATATTGCTCTTCCTTCCTACAAGACCTAAAGTTTATTCTGGCATTGTGAATACCATACAGTGAAGGTTTTTTTCTTTTAATTTTATTTTTTTTTACATAAATGGTTTTTGTATTCATTTCATGAAGCATCTTTATCTAGTATTTGATTAACCAAAAACAGTTGTGCCCAGTTTCACGCAGACTTTTATTCATAGATATGCAATAAATCTGTTAATGTATTTAAGATACATTTACCACTTAAGCTGCAATATGTGTAAAAGGACATTTTATTTTATTTTATTTATTTAGCTGAGTTTCTTTCAAGCAGCTATAATCAACGACACACAAAATAATTTCCTAAATATTTATTTTAAATAAGCATTGAAAGAAATAGGCATGAATAAGTTTTACATTTTCTCCAAAACCGAAAGTCAAAGCTGAAACTTGATTTCGGTCACTGGCCTCATAATTGATGGATCCTAATTTTATTTTAAAGCATTTAATCTGCTTTCAAAAGAACTAGAATATAAGGAAAACATGTAGTCTGTGATATTGTTGAAAAATTGCAATGACAATTTCATGTATAAACAAATACTTGTGTATGATGTGATTGTTTTCCTTCTCTGCTGCTAACATAAACTTCAAACCGTGAATAGCCTGTTGGTACCAAATCACCAGATGGGGATAAAATGATTTTAATTTAAATTAAGAATAATGACATTAGAGCAAGGCAGCGCAGTGGTTTAGTGGTTAGCACTGTTGCCTCACACGCAAGCACACACAGCAAGAAGGTTCCTGGTTCGACTCCCTGCAGGAGTCTTTCTGTGTGGAGTTTGTATGTTCTCTCCATACTTGTGTGGATTTTCTCTGGGTACTCTAGTGTCCTCCCACAGTCCAAAAAACATGTATATAAGGTTGATTGACAACTCTAAATTGTTCATCTATATATGTGGCCCTGCGATGGACTGGCGACATGTCCAGGGTGTACCCCTGCCTCTCCCCTGCAACGGGCTGGAATTGGCTCCAGCAGACCCCCGTGACCCAGAAATGGATTCAACGCGTCTTGAAAATGGATGGATGGACATTAGGGCAGTGGGTGTTCATTGATAGGCCAGATATATTGTTGACATTCAGAGTGTAAATGATAACAGAGGAGAATTTATTGTGATTGTTGGTTGTTTTTGTGGTCTTGATATTGTCCATGTTTTGATGATTATAAGTTTTCAATATTTAATTTTCTTTGTCTTTACCAAAATCATTTACATTTATCAAACCCCTTCATGTCATATGTCTTTAGCTAAATTATTCTAGTATGCTTACATACAGCTGCTCCACATCTTCACCTCAGCTGCATTTAACTTTATAAAATCAGATGATTCTTTTATCTCAGAAATAAAGTATAAGTACCAGGAATTCCCGTTTTGTCAAGAAATCAATAATATCTTATCTTACTAAGGCTTAGCCTGCTTTCCTGAGTTGTGGCACCTCAAATAAGCTTAGGCTAGAATCCTTATGCTTAAAATATATGCAAATAAAGACAAAACACAGAGACTGACAATGTTCACTATGCAAAGCTGACAGTAATTAGAAAACAAGATAAAGAATTTTGCATGTGACACTAACAACTGATTGGAGCAAAAAGACTCTCAGCCGTGATTAAGTGCAAACATAAAACTGGGGAACATTTTTACGTATCGCCACAAATGTAGCGGCAAATTGAAGTGTGTGGTAAACAACTTTCCACCTCTTTCATGCCCTTATAAAATCAAGGAGGAGTTATAGCATCACTTTAACTCTGGAAATTTAAGGTTATTTTGGTCTACTATTAAATCAGAGTAGTTAAGTACTTGGTTATTTATGGATTGGTCTGTGGAGAGTCTAAAATCACGGAATGCATTAAAATTAGTATAAAAGAAATAGACAAAACCAAAAAATGTGGTAGTTTGTTAGTTTAAAATTACACAAAAGGAAAAAAGTAAAACAGTTTATTTCAATAATCTGAGATTGAAAAAAAAAACAACAAAAAACCCCCAAATATACATTCTGGTATTGATAAAGTGTAGTACTTTTTTAATTTGCACCCTCAAATTCACTACAAAAAGCTAAATTAGACTAGTCTGAACAGAAAGCTATGCCATAACCTCACCCACAAAAGCTTGGCAGCAACTGACTGTGCGTTGGTGATTGCGCTGTAATTATTCAGGTAAAAAATGACCGCTGACACCCCACTCACCCACTGGTCCTCCAGAGGGAGCAGAGGAGGGACAGTGTTTGTCATAATGGATGAGCTGGATCTCTTTCTCTTTGTTCTGAGGAGATGACATTCCCAGGCAGCGCTGGCCTCGGATCCCGGCCCTCTTCTTCTAGATGATTAGACTTTTGCAGAGAGGAGTATGCAGGCTTCATTTACTGAAGCAGCGGGGAATAATATAGTGCCAGCGTTTGGATGTGTCAGGTCCCATATCTCTGGCTGTTCTATTAGAAATAGACCCCGGTGCGGGGACAATTAACCTCTGCCCTCAGCAGCAGATCTGTGCAGTAACAGCCCAGCACGGGGAAATAAATCAAACCTTGAGGGAGAAAGCTGTGCTCCCTCCCCTCAGGTTTGGCTGCTGCTATCACCCAGTGGACCGAGCTTATATGTTCTGCTCCACTGTAATGTTAAAGGTGGGCTGTAGGCAAGGGCAATCTCTAAGTATGCTTGTTCTGTATTTCATCTTCCTTGACCAACTTTATCCTTTAAGGGCAAAAAATTGGTCTTTTAGGTATTAATCAGTAGGCTGGGCTGCAGTGACGCAGTGTGAGCAGGTAGTTCAAAGCAAAAGTATGTAAGTGCAGCTCCAGATGACTTCTAGCGTGGCTTTACTGTAGATACCATTCCCCTCACAACTACTCTTTTTAGTCTTTCATATACCTTTTTGTTTATAAGGTTGTATTGTAATGTTGTGTAAGTGCCTTAACCCTTGCACCGCCAGTGCCTTGTGTCTTGTGGTTGTCTGGTTCAATGAACACCTGAAAAAAACAAAAAAAACAATAACAAAAAATAGGTTTTCTGGTTCCAGCTTTGAGTGCACTTATATGAAGGGCATGGTGCTGGCACCAGATGATCTCTCACAAACACAAATGCAATCCATGTGCCTCACAAGAAGCACACACTAATATCCACGGAAGATATGAGAAATTTCAAGTCAAAATCCAGTCTAAAAGAAAAATACATTTGAAAAGCCAAAGCCAGAAAGTAAAAAAAAAAAGATTAAAAAAAACCCTAAAAAACTACCCTCTGCAATTGCCTGTGTCTGCTTATGTATTCATAGGCTTATAATATGAAGGCCGATTACTTCACAGGTGTGCACATCCTCATGCACGTAAAGGGTTCCCAAGAAGATATCATGTCAGGTTACACTCATACAATAATTTTAAATTTAATTTTATCATTTGTCCATGTGCTAAATTCTATGTTGAAAAGCCAAATGGAGATAAACATAGAAGTACTATTAGATTTTTTTTTTTAAACATGAATCATCCAGGAGCAGTACATTTTGTTGGATTTTATCATCCCATTTCCTCTCTGAGATGTATCAGAATTGTGAGAATGGCCTCCCTAAAAGAGAAGGTAGTTTTAATGTTTTACTTTCCAGAAAGTGACATTTCTGGGCCCATCATCTTTAAAACTCTTTCACCATAAAGACTGAATATGGACTTTGGTTTTAAATGCTTTTTTTTCTCTCTTAAATTGATGTTTAAGATAAGTATGATTCCTTATTTATTCCTTATTTAGAGGTGATGTTTTAACTTTTTTTAATAAAAAAACAGCCTATAGGGATGTTTCTTTTACTTGTATGACAAACGTTTGATGAAAACACTTCATGGTTAAATTTGAATGACTGTAGAGTGTGCTCTTAAGTCTATTAGTTTGAACTGACTTTGGGTTCTCCGTATTTTAAGATATGCCAAAGGCTCTTTCCCTGTTTTCTTCACCCTGATGACTGACCTCATACAATATCCCACTAATGGCTGGCTTTTATAATATATCAATACCTTTGTCTTGTGCACACTGATCTTTAAGAGGCCCCGAAGTCGAAAACATTGATCAGTAAAGTAAAGTGCATAAAGAGCTTAAGAGTGTGTCACTTTTTCTTTTTTTTCTGTTTTCAGCTTGTCACTGCTATCGTTAACATGTTGAATTTTCAAATATAACATTTCCAAAAAGCTGAAACCTTTATAAATATGTTAAAGTGTTTTTAAAGCAAGTAAAGAAAACAGCCAGTTGAAGTGCTCTCACTGCTGTGAAACTGAAACACGACTCAATGTCTGGTTTCAGTCCATTTTAGCTGATAATAGATGACAGAAGGGCCACAACTTACAACAATTTTCATAGTCGATTAATCTATCGATTATTGAAATGACCTATTGACTAATTGGATTGGGAATTCTGCGATAACCAAAAGCATTTTACTTAGCGGTTTTAAAATTAGCAAGGTCTGACCTACAGATGTTGCAGGTAGTCATTTCCATGTCTGTGTGAAGGGTGAAATGCTCCAATACTACTCCTCCTTTGTCACATTTGTTCCTAGAAGAGAAAAGTTTTCCATCGGCATACAAGTGACTTTCCATCTGACACTCTTCTGCTGTGCACTCCTCAGTTGATCATGCACACGATATCTGTCGCTCTTATATGTGGACGTCACTCAGTGTCCCACACTTTTTCACCTCATCCACCCTTAACCCACTCTCTTTATGATATAATCGGTTAGGTCTAGTATCTTGACTAATCGCTGCAGCCTCAGTAAGAAGCGAACATCCTTCTTGACGCTGAGCGCCCGGAGTCAAACATGAAACCTGCGACCTCTCTGACCCGTGAGTCTTATTGTGCAGTACAGGCTCCTGGTTATCTCAGAAATTATGTTCTTTCAAGTAGATATCAATTTAAATAAATCATGAAATTGTGAAACTCACAGTTTAAAGAGGGGAGTGCAGCAGAGACAGATAAAAGTCTGTGATCCAATGTTTAATGCGGAAGCTGATACAGTCTCTGAAGTACGGGGAAAAAAAAGGCAAAAGGGCAGGAAAAAACAAGATCCAAACGAGTTCAGATAAATCCCAAAATGCACAATTAGTTTCTTGCAAAGGTCCAGGAGCAAGTATGAGGTACCCAACTAGGAACAGTTTAAAAGCTTGAATACAAGGAGTTTCAGGAGAGCAGCAGGTGGCCACAGGAGGCATTTATACTAGAGCGGTCATGAGCTGATCGATTTCAGGTGTGGCAGAAAACTGGAGCAAAACCGAGGCGCAGTTGTCTTTCATCTACAGTACAATAAATAAGCAAAAGCTTTCACATGTTTTTTTCAAAGTATTGAAGAAAGTACGTGGCTTCTTTCATTATTTCAGTAGTGCCATCCATAACATTGTACTATTGAAAAACTTGGAAGGTGAAATGTTATTTAGCACGTCAAACCAATCCAGCACTCTTGATAAACTATAAATGACTTTAACCTTTTGTAATCTTATGAAAAGCAAATATGAGAGTTAAAAAAAGAACCTTCGGTATAATGTGGCTGGCTGTGTTTTTACCTCCAAACTGTCATATTAAGAGCATTTGTTAAATGGCAGTTTGGTGAAAAGAATGAGCAGCCGCAGACCGCGGGGGTCACCTTCAGTACCTGCTCGTGATTACTCCCATAATTAGTATGCCACGTCTCATGCTGTCCTACTCTAATTATTACTAACACCGACTCTGTTCTTATGACTGAGCCGTTCGACCAGCCCACTACTAAACTGTAATTCTCACCCTGATGGACTAATGTGAAATATGGCAACAGATGCAGAGAAAAATGACTGAAGCGCATTAATTTGGACCCAGGGGCCATTAAAGCCATTGCAATTCGATATCATTCCCAAAAAAAAAAAAAATTTAAAAAATAGCTTTTTGGTGCGACAGATAGCAGGTTTTGAGGTATTATTATAATCGCTTTAGTCCCTTGAGTGCCTACTCTCTCCAAATGTTAAAATCATCTGTATATTCCTTTGTGAATGGGCATTGGATATGTATTATTTTGGGTGGTAATTGTCCTCAGATGCAGGGGTAATTATTGCTTTTCACCAGGCTTTGTTTTCTCTAGTGTGAGGGTGAGGTAATTAAAGCCAGTTGCTTGATCTGTTGTTTATGTGAGAGAAATTGGGAGCATGTGGACAAGTTTGATTTGTTGCCGTTTTCACAGAGACTGTAAACAACATGCAGTGTTGGCCTGTTGAAATCATATCTGACCACTCAAACAGGCTGATTGTCACAGATGCAATGTTAAGTTTTCCAGCAGATGAGAAACATCAGTTTGGACAGCTTGTCTGGTCAACAACATTTCAAGGCGATTGTTTGGCAAGCCCTGTGAAAGCTGACTTCCAAACATTTTGCATTGCTTTTAGAGTATTTTCCTTCCCCCAGAGGTGGGAAAATGAGTCTCAGAGAGCCACAAGTTGTCATAAGTGGTTACTCCAAGGTCACTGTGTTAATTCATAACACCACAGTTAATGTTCCCCTGTTGGTCAGAATCGTATCAGTTCTGAACCACATCAGAGTTGTGGTCAACATTCGTATAAACAACCAACAGAGGTTTTCTGGTCTGAAAGGGTGGTCACTGTGGCTTTAGTGCACATTTCATTACAGCTGGCAGTTATACTTGTCTGACTAGTTCGAGTGCACATTAAATGCTTGAGGAGGATGTCTTGACTGGGAATCAATCAACTGCTTGAGAGGAGAAAATAAAACAATTGATTTATTCTATGCAATTGTTAGACATGTATATGGCTCCTTTGTCTGTCCAGCCCTCTGCAAAGCAGATCCTATTCTGGTTCCTCTCACTTCTCCTTACATCATTGTTCAGAGGCAGTCTCAACCTGATCTCCCACCACGCTAGCAAACACTAAAATCCTCTACGCTATCTCCTCCAGCCAGTCTCCAGCAGTCAGGTGAAGAGATTGAACCAGAAAAAGCTTGCAGGATCAGATGGTGTCAGCTTTGTAAGATTGTACAACATCTTTCCAACTTCAGCCTCAGCCAGGAGAGGGTTTCAGTGCTGTGGAAGACATCCTGCTTTGTTCCAGGACCCAAAACTCTCATCTATCTCCTTTGAAAGACCTTAGACCAGTTGCTTTGGCATCCAGCATTATAGATTTCCTGAAATGACCATTAGAGGTCCACCTAAATAAGCAATTTGTTTACCGCCATGGGGTTGGAGTTAAGGATGCCATCTTCTAACTGCTTCAGGCAGCCCCCTCTGATGTAGCATGTAGCTCTGTGAAGATCATGCGCTTCGATTTCATCAGTGCTTTTAACATAATTGAGCCTGGAAATGAGGTGCCTTCCTATATGGTTTATTGGATCATTGACTGCCTGATTAGAAGTTTGTGAGACTAAAGGTTTCTGCGTCTGAGTAAGTGGTCAGCAGCCTAGGGGCACCTTGGGGACTGTGGTCTATCATTTATCTTTACCTTTAGTTCAAATCAGTCTTGTCGAGCAGGAATACTCGCGCAACTCTGCTGTTGTGTCGCGTGTCAGTGGTGTGGCGTCCCGGGAGAACTTTCTCTCCTGAGGCAGCAGCATCAGAGCTTGGAGCTCGAGCAAACTGAACTGAAAACTGAGCAGGAGGTCTGACTCTGTGCTGGGAACTGTTCTGGAGCTGGCTATGCAAAGAAAAACATTGCATAAGTTATAAAACATAGCTGACAACACTACACATCCTTTACAGTACAGAGTAGTTTAACAGCAGTGTCTTCATTCAGAGGCTTCTTCAGATTGGCTGCAAGAGAGACTTCTACAGGAGATCCATTACTGTCTACAGCTATAAACATCTACAATTACTCTTTGAAGTGACTATAATACTAAGTGAAGAAATAATTTCTCTTTGGGGATTAATAAATTATTATTAAATGTAACTGAATCATATTTAATTGAAGTGAAAATGGAGGAAGACTGATAGGAAATGTAAAAATAGGTTATATTAACTGGTGACATATGCAGATAGCGTTGGTGATGGTGGCATGAAACGCTGTGGTTTGTTGTGGCTTGACTTTCTCTGACTTCAGCTCCATACATCGAACTCTTCTTTGTTTTTTGTTTTTTCTTTTAGTCTTCAAAATAGGAGGACTTAATTGGCATTGAGGTTTTCAGAACTCTACAGCCCATGGAAATGGGCTGTTTTAATAAAAATCGTCAATACATTTGAGATGAGTGTTTTGTCATGAATTAGAACAGTAAATATTGTGGGTTGTGTAACCTTCTTTAACTTCTGTAAGCCCCAGCCTTTGTGCAAAATCTCATTTAAAACTTTTCCCTTCCCTTAGCTGCCGGCTGCTCGTTTGAAGAGGATTCAGACCCTAATCTGTGTGACTTCACCCAAGGGGAGGAGGATGACTTTGATTGGATGCTGTTTCGAACATACACTTCACCTTCTGCCAGCTCTGACCTCCTAAAGGGTGAGTACTATTCTGATCCTCTGCTCCTCTGTCCTTTCTAGTCAATTTGTCTGCTAGTAAGCATTGATTATGGATAACTGGGCTTATCTGAGACTGACACACAGCTAATAAGAATTTGAGCAGCACAGGACAGGAACCTTGACAGTAGGTTTGGTCCTGTTGAAATTTCCATGAAGTCAAATAAACATACATTTTTCACGATACAAAAAAGGGAGACTATGTGCAACCAGCTCATTTATAAGACTACAGCTTGTAGATCAGCCTGGTTTCATCTGTGTCCTGCTGACCCCAATGATGACTCTCTCTTAACCATCTCTACTAACTAGTATTGTCCTTTAATCATCCCCTCTATTGGTTGTTGCTGGAGGGAGATGACATGCAGAGTTTATGAGGCACTCCTTCTCTGCATTAACAAATACCTATAGGGATCTGAGTTTAAAAAAAAAAAAAAAAAAGATAAGGCTGCTGTTTAAGTTTCTCGGCAGAAATATCAGTGGCCGCAGTGGGATTTCTGCTTAAGTGCTTTTACTGAACACTTGCAAAATGATGAGGGACTTGGCGCCCCTTGGGTGTAGCCAGCCAATCAGTTTATCGTCTGGTAATGAAAACTGAACAAATTCATGACCGAAAAAGAAGTGCATGTAAATGTTTAGTGAGGAGATGGAGAGCGAGAACATGTATTCTCAGTGGTGGTATGATTTCTACAAACGGTCAGGAGAGGATAGACATGATTTGATGGCAGAAAAGACAGTGAGAAGGGCAGATAATATGATCAATAAGCTTAGGGGAGCAGATGGAAAGATGACAAGGGGGATGTAATCTAACTAGAGTTAAATACAGGCCTCAGGGGACTATTCTGCCCCTTTTTAAATCTATCAGCTCAAGTATCCTTTAACAATCGTCAAAACCATACTGCAGGAGTAAATGGTCCTCCTTTTTTTAAAGCTGGCTCCTTGGGTTTTTGATTTAAGGCACACACATTCCTTCTTGTCTGCAGGTGTCTGTCCAAATATAATCCCGAGCTCAATAAATCTCACATTTAATTCAAAACCACCATTTCACCTCCAAATCATCAGCATGCAGAGTGAGAATGTGCCTGCAGCCACCGGCCCATTCACGACAGGCGATGAGATAATTAATACTTTTCCCTATGGGTTTAATTAAAACTTGCTGTCATGGCCTTTACAACAATCCAGGATGAGCACAGGTGGAATGATGCAGGTACTGTAATCTGCACACACAAGGTCCTGAGCTTCAACCAATGATCGATCAACTTTGATTACCAAGAGACAATTTTGCTTAAATCTATGAACTGCTCATCCTTCAGTCTTCAGAGTACTCATATTATCACACTCATTGTTGTCACCGTGTGGTAACAGAAGTATTTCCTTATTATGTAAACACAACATTTTCACTGTTAATTAAGATGGAAAACTTGCAGCTGATTCAAGCACAGGAAGTTTTTGTCTATTTCCCTTCTTTTTAACTTAATCCCCCGTGTGTTGACTTTTAACCATGTATCACGTCAGGCAACCAAGGTATGGGGGTGGGGGGATAACAAGAGTTTATGAGATAAGGCTATTTATATTGGACCGGTATTAACTTTGTGAGGCTGAGAAATTGGTGTCGAGGGAAGATTAGTAAACACAGCTGAGATAGCAGCAGCTTGTGGCTCCCAGGAGAAATTAGAGCCTACCGCTCCCATGACACAGAAAATGGTGCTGAAAAGGAAAAGAAGATAGACTGCAGTGAGATCTTAATAAGAATGGAACATTTTTATCACAGCCTGCTTCATTTCGAATTGGATTGAAGCAGTCTGTTTGATATTGATAATCTTCAGTTCTCTTGCTCTTTTAATGAACGAGTCAGCTATGTAGGATGACGACCTTGTAGTGAAGTACAGGTTTGCATATTAAGCATACTTTGTGTTTTGAAAGGCAAAATCATTAACATCAAAAGGCATGGACCTGCCGCAATATCTGTTACCATGTAGTATATGAAGCTGGCCTTAATGGGGGGAAAAAAATCTATTCGACCATGGCCACTTCATTTATGCTACTTATATGACACACAGAGCAACCATAGGGGCTAGTGGATACTCGGGTCTTACGATGCCAATGCCGTCATCCTCATATCAATCAAACCTGTTTTTCTGAAAGACGCTGCATCAGCAATGGGAGACTTCAGCCATGCACACAACAGAGCAGCATTGCTGGGCTTTCTCTCTGCATTGATCAAACATATTTTTATTATTAAATGAAACTGATGTTTACATGTGCAGGGTTTATTTCACTTCTAAGTGCTAAATATGTATGATTTCTTGAAGTTTTGCACAATTTCTGCAGTCCTGTTTGAAAATTCAAACTGTGGACAACCTCATAACCATGTAGAAATGATCAGAATTTAACTTGAATTTAAGATGGTTATTAAAGTGAACATGGCATGCTTTACGAGTCCTTTCAGATTTATCTAAAGTGCTGGAATGATGAATTCTTAACTTAGATGTCATCATAAGATGGTGTGGCATCGTTGTTTTGACACTGTTGATCATAACATGGTGATTGACAGATTGGAGCTGCGGAGCGCTGATAAGAGTCTCTAATAACAATAACAGGAAGCTTTTTCATGGTGGTGCATCATTAACACACACACAAAAAATGTATACATGTATTTAACAATAGTGCTGTTAGGCAGGCTCCAAGCAAACCAGGAAGTGGAAACTTGTCTTTTGTCTTTAAATCCATGTGTTATTAATTATCACCCTGGTACATTTGGACCAGAATATCACATGCCAACCAAGTACACGTCGAACACCATCTGTGTTGTTCCTGACAGACAAAGTGACACATTGTACTGTGCACCAATCAATGGGAAAACAATCACGTCAGCCTCCAGAAAACCAACAGTACTGTTCCACTTACCTGAGAGTGTTAAGTACCGTGATGTTTCCAGAAGCTGCATCTCCTGGAAGTAGAGTAACGTCACTGAAACCTGGCTTGAAGCCCAGTTGGTAATGTGCTTTTAACAATTTGGACGAAGAATTGTCTCTGCACCAATTTTTTTAAACAGATTGTATTGAATGGAGTCAGCTATGCAGCTTTCTAAAAGGGGAAGATTTGGCTGGTAATTACATACTAGGTTGGAGCTTGTTTATGTGTCATCCTGGCAAAATTTCAACAAATTAAAAAGAAAACATGTTTTTTTTAAAATTACAATTAATTACACAGCCATGCAATTAATCTCAATTGAATACAGTGACTGCCCTCAAGTTATATACATTGCCACTCAATTCTGACTTGGCATCAAAAATGGCCCCTAAAATAAGTCTATACTTATTTTTCAATAATAGGGTTATTTTAATTTTGGAAAGTTCTGTTAGGTTTTCCAGATATGTAGTTGAAAATGTTATCTTTGAGTATATAATAGCAATGAAAAACGTTGCACTTTCTTGTTCAATACTGTTTTCAGGCCATGAGAGGAGGGAACAGTATCCAGAGGAAACCCATGCAGACTCATGGAGCATTTATGTTATCTGTACATATTGATCCCTGAACTTACTCACTGTTGCTCTCAAGTCCTGCTTTTGATGACATGTTCTTTATTATTAACCTGGAGAAACTAAAGGAGTCAGATGATAGGAATCAAGTGGCCTTTGAACTCAACCCCCTTCGTAGTCAACTTGGCTGTCAGGTGCAGAGATGTAAAACATTTATGATATTAAATAAATACATGAATATCCAAACAAATAAATGGTTATACGAAATTATTAAGGCCAAAACAGCATGATATATGTCTATGGCATTTCACAAATGGCTTATATGAACTGATGCTGATGAATAAGTCTAGGGTCACATGTGTTACATAATGAATAATTCAGTCTGAGTATTTTGGGGTTTTTTTTTACATTTAAAAAAAAAAAAGTTTTGTATTTAACCGATTATGCTGTACAGTAAATACATGAGATGTTAGAACCAACCACTACTACTAGAAAAGTGGTGGAAAATATAGAGACACTTAGTTGCGATGGACTTGTTGCCTCCACAGACCTTCGTTGCATTATTTAGAGGTGTCACCTCATGCCAGCTGCAGTATAATGAAGCGTAGTAATTGCAGTTTGTTTCAAATAAAAGGTATATTTTCTTTTATTACATGATGGAAATAGAGTAATGAAAATAAATATTTTAAAAACATCTCTGGAAAGTAGCTGCTGAGTGGAAATATTCATGTTTGCCACATTTTCAAAGTAAACCATTCTGAGGATTTGAAGGTGGAGAACCTAAACTTTAAACACATAAATCTGAGCAGAGATTCTTATTTGTTTCTCTCCACCTCAGCAGCTGTTGTATTTTGGATGCACTGGACTTTTTGCCTATTTTTCAAAACCCTCACATCACCAGCACGTGTTCTGCGATGGTCCAGCAGGTGTCAAGAATCCAGCTCTCCTCCCTGGTTCTTCATACAGTCAGTAGATTAACCGTGTAGCTTAGTTGTATTACTGCCTAGCACACCTGGTTCCTTCATGAACTCCATTGACACTTGATGGACTGTAGTTTAGCTCAGGACATTAAACTTCAGGAAGGTTGAAGCTTACATGAAGCATGGGTTTATGCGTTATCACAGGGTCAGAACCCAGTCACTTTTAGTTAGCTAATTCATATAAACCCACATACAGACCTCCATCTGTGTCCTCAATGTTCTCCATCGGGTGACTGATGGACAGTTAAATTCTGACCTTTACCGTTTGTCACATCTCACCCCTGCTTAGCCTCATCCACCCCCCGAGACCAACCACACTTCACTGTGTGTGTCATTGAAAGTGACCTGGGATCCATCACTGTCTTGAAGGGTTGACAGAGTTTCTTTTCTATTTTTGTAGTTAGGTAGACGAAAGCAAATTTATGTAGATTTGTAATGAAATACCAACACAAATATTACTATTTTTTTTTAGTTATACTTAATTTATTGCATGTATGTTTGAACATAATGTCTAGAAACAAAGATAACATTGTTAGCTACATAACTGGTTTACTTAGAGGAACCATCCAAACTTAAAACAAGCCAAAGCAAACGTTAGAAAGACAGGCTGCAACTCTCTTTATTTTACATCTAGTGACAGTAGTTTGTACATTATTCACTTCTCAATTTTATAGAGTGTAGAAACCGGGAACCAGGGTCACAGAGAATAAGTAAAGACGCAGAGCAAATGATCACACAGATGGGACTCAAACTTGGGCCGGCTACCGCTCAACCTCTCGAGTTATTTGGTGTCCTGACGTGTATAGAAGGAAAGAAATTGCCGTCCAAAAATCCTTTTTATACAGTTTCTGTACACTTCCAAAGTTAAAATGATATCCATGCTATAACTTGATTGGACTGACTTTTATGATTCCTGGCAGAGGCTTGAAACAGATATTAATTTCAGTGTGGGCTGACTTCTCAAACTGCTGACATTAATAGCCATTTTGCTGCAAACACATATTCCGTTTTAACTCCAAACTGCTTTGTTTCACGTTGTTTTGGTTTCCAATGAAAGTTAGCACTCCTTACATCTAATGAAAGATCTAGGCCTGTTGTAACTTCCTTTAACTGCACCATGATACTGCAGGTAGTCTTGATTCTGCTTAAATCTCAAATGAAGTGCTCCAGGTTTTTGGAAAAATAAAAGCCTGCTGAAAAAGAATTTCTGAACATCTTTCTCTGTTTAATGTGACAAACAGCATAATTATTTCTTTCTGATGTTCCTCTTCATCGATGCTCCCTGCGCATGTGTTTTTTTTCACAGCTCGCTGCACAGAGATGAGGGTTATTTGTCTAGCTCGGGGGTCTCATTTTCAGGAAAATTATGTTGTTACTCATTGCCTGATGTCTTTACTACCAATTGTGTTGTTGTTTCTTTTGTTTTCTAGGTTCACAGAGAATTACTGTATATTGTACCATCTGAGTTATTGCATAGCGGGTGTGGGTATAGACAGGAAAATCAGAAGTTACCTACTTGGGATTTCCTTCTCTGAGATTTCCCAGGTCTAAAAATTGCAAGTGAGCTATTTAATTACTGGTTCAGTCCTTTTATATGCCTCGAGAGCAGTTTCTATGTAAAGTGTTAAAAGATTTGTCTTTTATGCTTTCAAAGGCAAAATGACTGAGGACCTTAAGGTTAAGCCAGTTTTCAAGTGATGGTTGAGTCAAAAAAAAGAGAAACTCCTGAAAAGGCCAACATATCTTATTTAGTAGAAAGAAAAAAGGATAAAGCTGTGAGGATGAATGCAGTCAGAAATGGAACAAAGCTGTTGCTTGTTTGCTTTTTCAGTAACAGAAATGCTCCTTTAGGCCATAAAGAAAGGAGAGCACTTTAAACACATCTCACCATGTGTATCACCGGGTTTGGGCTGCAGAGGACAGTTGCTCCCTCTGAGAGTTTTGAACGCTCCACCAGCTCATTACTTTAATCAGCACACCTCCAGTCTGAGAGGACAGAACTAGAGACATCAGCTACTGTTTGTGGTGAGGATGAAAACCTTCCCAGCACCAGAAGGGACACTACCGTCTCTCTGGGATTAATGCGTATGACTGAGTATTACCTCAAGGCAAAGGAGATCATATTTATTGATCAGTCATGACCAAAAGGCCACTCTCCTTGTAAAGCATCTCAGAAATGCCCGTCCAACCCAGAAGCTTTTAAAACATGACAAATTAATTGGATTGTTATTCAGGGAGGAGTATGAGCTCCCTTTATGTCTTCTCTAGACAGTGAGGAGGAATCATTACTGTGAATGATGGGGACACATTTGGGAATGGAAGACATGTTGCCAGTCTTTGAAGTCTACAACTCGAGCCAGAGTATACTCTACGTCCACTTTTTTTCTTCTTCTCTGTCTTTTTCTCGCCCACACACAGACTCCCAGGTGATAGGTATGGTAATGCAGCCCCCTTTTGGCTGTAGCGTCTGTCTAATTAGTGTCGCTTTAGAGAGAGAGCTAGAGGGCTTTTATGTGTAGGGTTGCAGGTTTAACAACATAATTGATGCTCGGGGAGCTCCGTCGAAATCGCAGCCAAGGCGAACTACCTGAACTCAGGTGAGGTGAAGTGGTATGGTCACTAGCAGTTCACCTCATGGGGGTGATAAGTGCAGTGAAGCTGGAGCATCTTTGCTTGATACATTGGAGATCTGGATTTTTTTTCACATAAAATATCAAGTAGAAAGATGGCTTTTTGAAAAGATTTTCTAATCTTAATTTTACTCTTAGAACAGTTCCAGCACAGTTTTTAACACGGTGACTAACTGGATCAGAACATGAACAATTACATCATCAGCGGGGGCGTTACTCATAATATACACATATTTTCTATTATAGAGAGGATTTGCACCTCCAATACAAGTTATTACATTTTACTCAGTCTGAAACAGTTTGTATGCATGTGAAAAAAATTAATATTTGACCTTTATATGTTTTAGCGTTTCCAAATAATTCTTTTAAACAAGGTAGTTTGCTTGTTTTGTTTTTTTTTCAATGTATACTCATCAAAATTTGTTCATAAATTTCTAAACTAGTATTTTTACTTATTGGCCAAAGAAAAAATCTTAATTCAGAAAAACTCTTAATTTCAGACTTCTCCTGAGTTGACGAGCTCATGTGACTGGTCATGAAAACGGAGTGGTGCAGTCCTGTAAAGAGTAATCTGACACACTAGAAAGTTTGTTTATCAGGACCATCTGGGAAATCCATCACAAAAACCGTCTGGAAATGGTTGATGATGATGAAATTAACAAACTGGCTGTCCCCATCTACTACAAACAAACCATCAAACATATCTTGTTCCAGTGGGGAATGTTGGAAGAAGTGAACTCTTTGTTAAAGCCGGTCAGGAGGAGAGTGAAAACATCTTTTTATTCAAGAGAAACACTAAATATCTCTTTTTATTTGAAGAAATTATCTCCACTTAAGATGTGCCAACGTCTTTAGGAGCTGTAATTGTTGAACCGCTTGGAGCTTGGATCTTGGCAAGGGAAAAAAAAAATCCATCTTGAATGTGATCTCTTGAGAGTCCAGCTGCTCCACAAGACTTTATAAAAGATCCATCCATCAGGTTTCTATACCCACTTCATCATTTTCAGAGTTACTGGGGGCTGGAGGCCATTCTAGCTGTCATAGAGAGGCAGGGGACACTGGACAGGTTGTCAGTGCTTCACAGGGCCACACAGAATCAAACAACAATGCAAGCTCACACATATTGTTGGTTTAAAATCCACAGTTAGCCTAACGTGCATGTGTTTTGGACTGTGGGAGGAATCCAGAGTATCCACAGACACGAGGAGAACATGCAAACAATGCAGAAAGACTTTAGCTGAGATTCCTGCAGGAAAGTTCCCTTCTGTGAGGCAACGGGGTAACCAAGGGACCACCAAGCAGCCCAACAACAAAAGAGCCTGAAAATAAAATCTTTCCCAGATGTTTGTTCATGGCAACAAACGACAAAACAATATAGGAGCAGAGCCGTTGCTCTGGTTGAGCTGGATTTTCACAGAAATGTGAGCGCTTGTGTGCGCAGTTACAGAGTAACTGCTTCAGACTGTGGCCAGCCCAATGTATTTGATCTTCATATTTACTTTGTCCAGACAGAAGACGGTCTCCATGCAGCACCACATCCCCCACATATATGTGAGCAGAGAGCCAATCAATATTTCAAATAGTGCCGAGCTTACACCAGCGGGATATTTGTAAACTTGAATAGTGTATTAATTATTCCAACTCGGGCTCTGTTACTTTTTTATCTGTGAAAGATTACCAGTGTCAAAGCATCGATGTGACTCAAAAGTGAACATTGGAATTAACTTGAAAGACATTTTCACTCATGCCCGCTGGCTTTGAACATGTTCATCTAAATATTTTAGGCTTTCTTTCTTCTCCTCCTTTCAGCTAATTACAAATTCTCTCTTTGGTGATCTGAAGATTGAAGATTGGAATAGGCTTTGTGTGTGTGCCGACTGTAGATAGTTTGTGTAACTGTGCACTCCTCCGTCCCTGTTGCGTCTCTCTGTAAATCTACACAGATTTCCACGCAGTTCCCACGAAATCGCTTGAAACTCTACCAGTCTTTTCCAAGTTTCTCTTTAAATTGTTCACATAAATTAAGAGTGCAGGAGAAATGTGAAGATAATTGAAAGCCCTTCACTCACACAGTTGACAACTCATTCATGGGTTTTAATGAAGAGAGACATCTGTGATTTTTGTGCACAGGCAGATGTCAGAATGACAGATTTGACGATTGTTACTTTGATTTTTTTTTTTTAAATAAACATAAAATCTTACAATTTTGTCAGCCCACAAGCCATTTTGCACAAAGAAAAATGGTTTGTTCATACTTTTCATACTATCAGCTCTTCTGTGGAATTAGATCTTTAACTTTTACCTCGACTTTCACATGAACATTATTGTCTTAAATTTACCATCAGTAATTGACTAGTTTATAAACCTTGTTTATAAAAGGATGCATCAGGTGCATCGTAACTTGAACAGAATGTATGTTTTGAATTTTAAAGAGAACAAAACTAATGGAGTTCGGGGTTTACCTGATCCTCATATGTGAATTGGATGTGATTAACTAGACTGATATCATTTATGGTTTTAGTCAAGAAAAATATTTATCTATAGAGACTGAAAGCAATGTTGTTGCTCTCCTAGAGAGTTCACTTTCAGGCTTTCTACAGCGCTTCCTAAGGTTTGTTTTTCTACCAGGAATAGAAAAGCCTTGTCGACTGCAATCATTTTGTTCACATATTATTTCAGGCCTTCGTCATGTGTTGCTCTCTGTTGTTGTTTTGCTATATTTGATTAGGACTTTAATTTAAAATGCTTGGTACAATATAAACCACTTTTTGAACATAATATTTTATGAAGTCAGCGTATTTACCAAATGAAAAGCTAGTGAGGAGGCTTGAATGGCTGGACCTCTGTCAGGACCTGCAGAACAGGCCTTGGCTCAGCTTCAGCAGTCGGATGGATGGATGGATGGATGGATGGATGGATGGATGGATGGATGGATGGATGGATGGATGGATTGATTTGATCATGATAAATGTAAGGTAAATTACCCTTGACATGGAAATTGACACAAGCTTATACCATCAGGCAGTTCGGCTTTTGCACAGTTTGAATAATATTTTTTTTCTTTCATCTCCTTCCTAGTATTAATTTACCAACATTTCTTTTTGTATCTGAATGTACATTAACTAATAAAATGAAAATGATGAGAAAAGCATAAGACATCTTGGCCTCATAGCATCCGTAAAGAAATAAAACACAAAGTACATGTAAGAATTACCGTTTTGTTTTCTTTTTACAATAAGAAGGTAATGTTTGCTAATTAGGATAAAACTGATCTC
Source organism: Zenarchopterus dispar (assembly GCA_028564865.1). Taxonomy (NCBI): domain Eukaryota; kingdom Metazoa; phylum Chordata; class Actinopteri; order Beloniformes; family Zenarchopteridae; genus Zenarchopterus; species Zenarchopterus dispar. The sequence goes on along the minus strand of JAOWBL010000008.1, from coordinate 236,784 downwards.
ATCCCAGTTGTCATGGCATTACAGCGTTTTGAGCAGATTTAGTTAGCAACGCATTGACCCCTCGAGAAAATGATACTTGAGAAATGATGTTGTTATTGCAGCCTACCATATGTCAAAGTGCAGCTGCAGTTTAATGGAAAATCTTGAATCTGCTTGAGTTTATTAAAGTTCTTGACAGAAACAGGCCCTCATACCACTAAGCTCATTTTGTTGGGAGATGAGAATGTTGCACTTATCGTCACCGACTTGCTGACTTGCTGTTTGAATGACATTATTCTCCTGCATGTGCTTTATTTTCACTGTTAGGTTGGCTGCTCCTCAAAGATTTAAAAAAAAAAAAAAAAAATGATGCAGTCGTCTCCTGTGGGAGTGCAACGCCGCCACCATCTGCTTATAAATGCGAGGACCCTGGTTCCCGCGTCATACGTCCCACAGGGCAAACCTGTTGCATCTGGAAGAATTCACGAAGCAGCTTCTGCTTCATGACTTCTCTCACAAAGGAACTTGTAGAACCACTCGTCCTTGAACTTTGAATTTTACAACATTGAAGCATCTTATAATAAATCTGTCAACACAGTGAGAGTTTTTAAATAAAGAGTTGAATTAAAATGAGAGTGTCTGTTAGATATATAAATATTTATCTGCCAGGCTGCATTTGAGATGCCCGCATCATTTAGGTCTCAAACTGCTTTAAGCATCCCTCCCTGAACGGTCGTGGAGAAAAGAGGTGGGTAATGGCCGAGTCTGTATGAAGCAATTGATCCTCTGCTGTGAGAAGTAATGATTTGAGTGTATTTTCTCCACAGACTGTGGATGGCAATTCAGTTGCCAGGAGAGCTTCTGAGTGTAGGTTATTTTATCACCATTTGTTGGAATAACATTGATTAGAAATGTAGGATCCTCTGGAGTCTGCATATGTTTAGAGTCTCGTGAAGTGCAAAGAGAGCCCTTCAGAGGATAAAGGAGTGGGGAGAAAATATTTTAAATGTCTTCCTTGTGTTTCCCACTTAAAGTGCAATCCATTGCTGCCATTCTCATTCGCCTACTTGCTCTCAGGTGCGATTTAATTCGGCAGTGTTACCATAATAACTCTTGTCATGCACAACTCTCTGTCAGTAATGGATATGCAGGCAGCGCTTCTAGGTGGAGCCATTTGCATTAAATCATGTTAACTGATATGATAATGAATGGCAAAGACCTGATGCAAGCAGAATGACTATCTGGAGATGGATGGCTATTGGATTTATATACAATAAGTAATATATTAAATCAGCTCTCAAGAGCCCAAATGCTCTGCTTGAATTATTTTGTTTCGTGTTTTACTGAGATCTACCAGAGCTTTCTGGATGTAAAATGATTTCAGCATTTCTTTCTTTTTCCACCTATAATGATGTGATGTGGGGTGGAGTGGGGGGTGCGGGTGGGGAGGGGGAAATGGGCATATCTGGAAATAAAAGTGGTAGCACAAAGCTTCTGAAACTTCTGAAAATGTTGTATCTGAAAATGATCTGACAAAAATACGTGCTCGGCCTCTCTGTCTTTCCCGCTGGTGTATTTAGTATGCTATCCATCGCTGCGCTTTTAACCACACTGTTGATAATTAGCTTCTCAAGCTTCACCAAACTTTATTATTACCCATTAACACACACGAAGCATTTCGCCTTTCAGATAAACTATTAAAGACTTGAATGAAGATGGGACACTGCAGTTGACTCAAATCAAGGATGAATCAGTTGCAGTGAAGTCTGTGACTTTCATATTTTTGTTGAAAATAGACGGTAGGGTAACTGTGTGAAATATTTACTATCTTGCTTTTACAAGGGTTATAGTTCAACGGGGGGATTATATTAGGTGACAGCCCACAAAAAAAAGATAATATTTGAGCCTTTGGAGATAGCAGATGTAAATTTTTTATATTCCAGCTGGCTTGGTGTGGTGCACAGATTTTAAATTATGATGAAAGCGCGCACTGTTATCAGTCCCGACAAGTATCCTGAGTAAATAAATCTAACTTGCTGTTGAGAGGAAATGCTAGCTTGGTCTAACCATAATCTCAGGTACCACATGCTTTCCCGTGCTGTGCTTTATTGTACTCATGCAGAGGCAAAGAAAAAAAAAAAACAACTGCTTGACTCAGTTATAGTAATAAAGAGAAATAGTTGTATTTTATTTGTATTTTATTCTTTAAAGCCAGCACTTTGCTCCTAAGAGACTCTTGACATCTTCAGTCTGTCCTTCCAGCTCCACAAGTTCCCTGAACATAAAGTCCTTTATGCGTAATACACTGATGAATGGATGAATCGCTCAATTCCCCCACTGTTCCTCTGTAAGCAACAATCTGCAAGCAATTTTTATGAAAATGTGATGTAGAGAAAACTATCTCCTTTACATAATTGAGAAGGACAGGAAATGCTTTTCATCACTTTGATAATTGGGCCCATTAATGTGCACTTTGATAGGCCACTCTTAAATGCAAAACTCACCTTTAATCTTCATCTTCTCCTGCATAGGCAGAACTGGGAAATGATATTGTCTGAAAAGATTATATACTTAAGTAACAACGGAGGCCTGCCAACACTGGACTTGCTGCAGACAGAATTTTCTTTTTTCCGCCCTGTAAATGTCAGTCTAGATGGCGAGTGCTGGAATAAAGAGGTTACAAAGCCTTTGGAATGAGAGATATTCATTTTGAGGAGTACCTTGTGTGCTTTTATGGCGTTTGTAAGATTGCTGCATTCGATTCCTTTCTCACAGTCATTACAGCCTTTACTGCCTCCTCAAATCTGCGCGGCACCTCCTACCTTCAGAAATACTGACTGCAATTATAGACTGTAAATGCCACAAAGTGGTGGCTGTAGCGATCATGATCAAAATGTGGCTGCAGATGCTTGAGCTAGTCGCAGCTTGACGCCTCAACATTGCTCTGAAGGAAAAAAAAAATCAGAATATTCACAGAATAGTGTGAAAGAAAAGGGCATCAGAGAGTCCTGCAAGACCAGCCTGGTGATCCCTGCTGTTTCCAGAGCATGTCCTCCTGAGGAACACACCCAGGGTGTTGCAGCTAATTACTGCCGGGGCTTCTCTATGAGCTGTCTGATGGCATTTGTTGAGATATTAATACCAGACGATGGGAATGAAGACGGCGGCATGTGCGCTTCCACATAAGCGCTACACATGCATGACGAAACTTGGCAGAAGCCTTCAGATGCACACGATGGTGAATGCATGCAGAATGCTGATTTACTGTATGATTACTGTTGACTTACAATATGCTTTGCATGCACGGTAACAGATTTATGGAAGTGAACTACTTTCTCGAATAAGCGGCTTTGCCCCATGTCACTTGGTGTGACTTGTGAGCCGACGCCACGAGTTGGAGTCTGGAAGCTCTGCATCAGTTTTATTGTGACAGTACAATTATAAAGCTCCAGCTCCCACTGCTATGCGTGCTGCCTCCTTGTCACCTTGCTGAGGGCCATGCTCTCCAAAGGGAGCTATAGAAAAAGCTATAATCATAACTTCAGTGGAAACTCATATTCTTTTATACGCTTTGCTTGTAATGTTTTTTTTATTGCAGAGAAAACAGGGAATTTCAAAATCTAACTTGTGGGAAATAAAATGTTTTAAAGTCTTCCTGCTGCTTCCTGCCGCTCTCCTCCTCTTCTGATGTGATGTCTTTGAGGTGGCAGGACAATCTGTGACGCTCAGCTGGGTGTCTCTTATATGGCTGTAAAATGCTCCCTCAAACAGCTGTGGGTATTTCACATCACTTAACTGAATTTATTTGGGGCGTCTTAGGAAACAGGAACTCGTCCCGAGCAAGGATCACACGTATCTGTTTTTTGTTTTTCCACCAATGCACACGCATTGCTGGTTTGTTGTTTTTCTGGGGACATCCCTTTGATTAATTACCTTCCCAGCACCTTTTAACCTAATCGGACTAGAAGAACAAACAAACACGTTTTAATACATAACAGCAGTTTTAAACTTGTGGAGTCCACTATTTGGGTTCTTGCAAAATTCTCACACTGTTATAGCGTGACAGAGCCCAGTATTCTTTTTGTTGAGACGTACTGAGACCCTTATCATCCCCACCTGTCTCCTAAGTTTAATTCGAACCTTTTCTTAATGCTGAAATGCCACATTTAACATAACATGACCCTACAGTCTGTCTATACAGACTTGTGTCCTCACAATGTGAGTAACACAAGTATACACACACACATAGTGACTCACACACATTTTCCATTTCACTGACTCTCAGGCTGTCCCCAAACTGCACATTTGCACCTGTATTTCCACTGTGCCGCAGCTTATCTCTCACTCATTTACTCTCTGTCTGCTCTTTTTTTTTTCTTCCTCTACCCAAAATGTCCCCTCCCTGTCTAACACTCAGAGTCTCATTTCACACCCGGCTGTAGTATGATATTGAGAATCAGATGAAGCTGTTGCGCCATTCCCAGGTTGCAGCATTATAAATGCCCCCTTGTACAGACATGTTGAGGAGACCAGACTAAAATCTAGGCTCCAATACTCTGGAGAGGTGAGCTGTCTGCAGCAGGGTACCACCATCCAGACCTGCGCTGGAGGCACATGTGCTGCTGCTTCTTTTTTTTTTTCATCTTTCTCAAGTCTGCCAGGATGTCAGTCTCCATCTTTGTCTACACTACCTTTCTATTTCTATCTACACAGCTGAAGTTCAGTTGAATTAAGGCCTTCACTCACTTTGTGTTTTTGTTTTTACCAACTTCCTTCATGATCTTGTCCTTATTTACCCCCCTGTGAAGTTGTTAAATACACAGACAAATTTGCTGCTGAATACATCTATCCAATTAGAGACTTATCTGGTCTGTCGTGATTTCCGTAATACACTAGCTTAACTATTTTTAATTTAATCAGGAGAAGAGCAATCTGGGGCGGAAAGTCCTCCCTTCACATTTCTTGGAGCTTGATTATAGAAAACACAGACTCTTAAAAATTCCAGCGGCTGGGCCAGAGCCGTGCTATCTCCTGCTACGATTAAAGAGCCTGATAACCAAGATTTATTAGCCAAACATCCCGACAATTAATTAGGAAGCGAGGCCGGACTAATCCTGTTTTCACGGGCTGTGGAGAGCGGAACCCCCTTACACTACCAATAACAGCGAATCCACACTTCAAAGATGAGGCGAAGAAGGAAATACTTATATCAGATTCCAAAGAGAAGTGCTAGTGCAGGATTACTGTGTGTCTGTTGGCTGTATAAATGTGAGGAGTATGTGTATATATAGAGAGAATGTGTGTAATAACAGCCTGCAGGATTTTATTAATTTAGATGTGTGTATTTAAATGGACATGTGAACCAGGGCTGCTTGTTTACCCAGGGAGGCTGCAGATATGAATCCTCTCTCTGCCGAAATAAAGGTTGTACTCTCTCCATAGTTCAAAGGCTCGTCTGCAAATGCCGCTGACTTTCTGGCTCCTCCTCCTCACTCTTTTCTCCCTGTGGCTCTGCTCCGCCTGATCTCACCGAAACCTCATGCCCCGGGGAGGCTCGGCAGGTCACAGCACCATGCAGAAATGTGCAGCATGCTCTCTTTGTTCCGGGTATGCTTGACATTTGGTCTCGTAAGATCTCCGAGTCTTTGAACGCGCAGTGCACACCATCTAGCAGATGGCTGAGGAGCTTTGTTTTGCCCGTTAGTTAAGCCATCTACTTTGGGACTAGAGTTAGTTTTTGAGCAACATGCTAGCTGAATTTAGCTGAACTATCCCTGTAAGGCACTCTGTTAGGAGAAAATCATACAAAACCTGTGGTCAAGTGATGATCAAGAACCGTTTAACTGGGAGGATATTTGTCAGGACGGTGATATTATGTAGTCATAGTTCATTATGCACTAAGTGGAAGCAAAGTGATTCCTGAGCATATGGTGCAAAACCCTCGAGGAAATGGTAATCTGCTGTAACAATGACTCACAGAAGACGATGAGCGAATCACATGCGTGCGTGTTTAATATCTGCCTCTTCCAATATTCACATTTAGATTTCTGAAAACTTCTCAGCTTGACACGAAAATCTTATTCTCAGCTTTATGTTTTTCTACTTCCACTAATCTCATACATATAAATAACCCTTACCTCCCTGTGAGACAAGGGTGGAAATTGATTAAACACTCATAGTAAACTTTATACCTGTGCTGTCTCACATGGCAATTTCTTTTTTTGATTTTGTCGCCCACATGTTTTGTTTAGCAATAAAGTACGAATATTTGATTGAGACTGTTGAGAAAAGACATCCACCACATTATTGCCTCATTACGCGATGGCAAAATACTTATAATATTAGAATTAATGAGACAGTGTTGTCGTTTGATTGTTGTTTTGAAGAAGTCTGAGAGTTATATTTGTATCTAGGTCCACAGCATAAGAAAATCTCAAAGAATTATAGATCCACAGTGGACTTTATGTTGTACACCCATCACATCTGAGAAAGGGCTTTGTTGCATGTTCAGACAGTCTCAACTAGATGAAGAGACATCAGAAAACTCTTTGAATACTTTAGCCAGTATTTTTGAAGTTGAGGTCATTTTCTTACCATGGCCCAGTTCACATGATCAGTTCCTGATCATGGTGATCCATCCATTATCTATACCCACTTCAGTGCCATTAAGGGTCACGGGAAGGTGTGGGTGATTTTTTTTTTTTTTTTTTACAGAAAATAACCTGTTTTTCCCTCTCAATCTTCAATCTAATAAACATTTAAACTTCTTCAGATTCAGTTCCACTACTTTGGGGCCCAAGCTCAATAGTCTTTGCTTCTGTGGACCAGGAACACTTGGAAGAATTCCCCAATAAACTAAGTCTCCTTATGCTTATCACCGAAACAGAGTGGGATTTGAAAGGCTTCTTTGAACTCGTTCTAAAAATTTTCACTGACAGTTGCCAATTTTTTTTCTCTTTTTTTTTCTTTTTCTTTTTCTTTTTTGCAACAGAACTGGAGCACAATAAATGCTACATCCATTTAGTCACAGTAGTTCCAGGCATCTTCTTCAATGAATGAGCCAAGCTTAGTAACGGTTTAGTGACAAAAACAGCCTGGCCTAGCGCAGGTGCCTGCAGGGGGGAGGAGAAGGAGGTGTAGCAAGGTTGTTTTTGTACTCAGCATCTTTTATGAATTCAACGCGCATGGACCACCGGGGAATTATGTTAAGGCTAAGTTCAAGTATAAATCCAAGAACATTTTTATAAATGAGGCCCCAGATCTCTGCGCCTGCACCTGTTCAGACCTGTAAGAACTAAGGTCCTCGTGGCTTAACGAAGTTACCTCCGAGGCCTTGGCTTTGTGTGTGGAAGAGCCAGCCGGGGGGTTCTTCGGTCTCGTTCCATCTGGCTCTATTGTTGATTGCAGACCGACTGGCTGATGAGCGCAGCCTGCATGTCCAGGCAGGGCTCGACGGTCTCCGCCGTTGCCTAATGACCATGCTGCCACTCTTCAGAGTTTGGCAGTTGACGGTTTCTGATCCTTTTTAAGTAAGAGCTGTAGATAAAAGCTCTGGCAGGAAATGAGGTGAAGCAGAGTCTGAGTTGTCCTCTGAGATTTAAAAACTAGGCGAGTTTGAGGAGAAACATAAAGTTTTTTGTGTGTGCGTGTTTGTGTTGAGCTTTATTGATTGTTTTAAAGTGAGCTTTGTAAAAGCCACACTGCCTTTCCAGAAATGCTGGAGATGGCTGCTCTGCTTCTCTGTAAATTTAGCAGTTTGCAGGCTTCGCCTTCATACAATTCCCTGGTGGCCCACTGGCAACAGAGGACAGATCCCCAGCATACTGCCAGTACAAGAGCAATGCAGCAAGCTGATATTCAAAAGGTGATTATTTTGATATTCCTTTACAGGCTATTTAAACAGGACCCAGTGTGTCATCAAAATGCAGATTAAGTAAACAAACTCTGTGTCAGCATGCATTAAATGTATATTAAACATAGTTGCAGACTGAGAAGCTAACACCGTGCTGGAGGACAAACACACCAGTGTGAACTCTGACACCCGTCATCTGATCACCTCAGAGGTGGGCTGATATCAGAGACAGATGCAAAGAATCAGACTCTGAAACTGGGCAAAATTACAACACTGCGTAACACGAAAGGAAGAGAGAGTCGTGAGGAATATTGAGTCTGAATTTGTTTCCCCTGTGTCGCTTTTAATCACTCCACATTGAATTTTGCGTGCATCGTTGCATACCCAAGGCAGTGTTCTGAAAACAAAGGCTCATTAAATGCATGCCTATGCTGCCTTGCTGAATTTCTGTCTTTTCTTTTTTTCCGGAAGGTTTTTCTTTTCCCTCTCCTAGCGACGTCGTCAGGACAGGAATGTCACACCTCAGACAGGCGCCACAGAGAGGGCCAGGGGAGGGGAAAGAAAAACGAAAAAAAAACAAAAAAAAACTGTACTATTCTGGGCCAGCGGAGGCAGTGATCAATAGTAGGTTAAACAAAAAAGAGGAACAAAAGTGCACTTTCTCCCAAGCTTTGGAAAATAAATACCACTTTGAAGAAAAGTGCACCTAAACTCCATCAGTACCTGTGTTGTACACAGATCCTTGAGAACAGCGATGACTAACAGATGCCGTTTCCATCCATAGATAAGTGAGCCATCATTGCAAAGACGACCATCCTCGGGGTCCATATTGTCTTTGTCTGTTAGGGCAAATTCAGCTCCTGTTGTTTTAAACATGGCTGTGCAATTAGTCTCAGCTTCCATAAAACAACAACACACAAGCGTCTCGACAGCAGCAGGTGCTTGTTTTCTAACAACAGGCATTCGTCATCAAGCGACGGCTACAGTCACCGTGCAGTGCTTATGTCACTCCATTGCACTCATTAATTTGCATAAACACATCTTGAGAATAGCCTCGTATGAATATTGGATCCCTCATTCTTTGCATATGCGGCAACATATTTTTTGGCTCTTTATATCTGTTAGAAACTGGCGCCACAGTGTCTTCTGTGGCAAGCGCTGCCATCATGGAGCAAGGATTCAAACCAGATTATTCAGCTGGGATGTTCTCACAGGATTTGCACCTGTTTCATGCCACAGCTACAAGACAGGTGTAAGATATACGTGTACTGAGGTATTTGTGGACTCCTGGGGCACGTGCGCTCCCATGCTCCTATGTCTGGTGCAGCAGGTCATCCACTTCTTGTCAGCTGTGTTGTCCTCAGCTGCTCATGTCCAAGACTCTCAGCTACACATTTTACTCATGTATCAGTTTTGTGTGTTATACTATACAGTAACAACAGACCACAAAAAAATAAAAATGCAGTAAGAATGTGTGCATGAAGGAATAGATGTGACTTGTATTGTTAAGTGCTTTAAACAGTCATTAAGGAGAGAAAGGTGCTATATAAATCCAGGCAATTTACCATTACTAAATCTGCTTTATGGTTCAAATGTGCTGGACACTTTTACTTATGTTGATTAAATTGTTTAGACTAAAGGCATCTACGAAAAAACATTATAGGGTTTAAGTATTCACTAAAACCTTTTTTTGTCAGTCCCTGATGCAGTTAAAACCATTAAATAAGACCATAAACCTTAGACTTTCATTGTAAATTTTTACCTTTCCTATCCCGAAATATGTCTAATAAAATATCTAAAAATTGCAACATACACGGCTATTCTGCATCTGTTCTTAATAGTTTAAAGCAAATATGTTGTGATTTAATGTACCACTATGAAATGGAAACACTGGAAACCTTTGTTGCATGCCATATCCCGACAATAGTTATCCAAATATTGGATCAAAAACTTTATAATCTCTATAAATTCTAACTTCATGGGTTTCCTGGCCAAGCACGTAGCTGAAACACAAATTCTGAGGATATATGAATCCAGCAATGCTGCCTCTGCTTCATTGTTGATACCTGCTGCTTAAGAGTCAATTTGAGTGTGAAATTTTGTAGTTTATCTGCTGTAATAAAACAAAAAGAGTGATTGTGGCTGAATTTTTTTATGTTTTTTTTTCCACGCTGACGCCATTCCCTCCATAATAGAGGTGATTTAAATATGTTTTCTTTAAAGCAGTGTGTGTTTTTTAAGATACTGGCACAAACAGGAATATTTTTAAATGAACTGCTCCTGTAGCAGAAAGTTGTGTCATTGTTAACTTGCACTGCATGATTAATATTTGAGAAAGAGTCCTTGAGCAACAGACCCTTTTGAAACATTGATAGAGAAAGCAGAGGTGTTGCTGGTTTCTGTTCAAGAGTTCCAACAAGCCTTGGCCCATTTTAAAAGCTCCAACACCATTTAAAGCTATACACAAGTGAAAATGCTGCAAATTCAATCCAGTTTCAGCGTTAAAAGTTTTTACAAAAATTTGGCATTTACCATAATTATAGCTTTTTAAGAAACATGCCTCCATTTTCACAGGATCAAAAGTATTTGAACGGTTAACTGAAAAGAAGTATTTTGGCTAAAAGCAGATTAAAGGTGTAGAGTTGATATCAAATATTGAGCTGGTCTTCGGCAGCTGTATGACTTCCAAAGAGGTCTCAATCCAAGTGAAGGAGGCTGATAAAACAACATAAATACATAAAAGACAGCAAAAACCTCATTTGGTGTGGCCAAATCAACAGTTTGGTAGATTTTCAGAAAGAACGTAAGCACTGGCGAGATTAACAACATCAAAAGACAGCTGTGGATGATCTCAGTCCTTTCATTGATGAAGAAAAATCAGTTCACATCATCTGCAAAATAATATTCGGAGAAAAGTAAACGTATTATCCTCAAAATGGGCATAAATGTACAGCCGTAATGATGCTGTGACTTTACAGAGTGCAGAAGGACAGAGGATCTCCAGTTTATCAGTAAATCTGTGAGAAATTAAAAAAAAAAAAGTCCCTCAGAGGAAACTTTGGGAGAGAAGTTGGATTTTTCTCCTTCTGCAATAAACAAAAAGTCCAGCAGATTACAAGAACCTGAAGGGATTTCAGTATGTGAAGGGCAAGGGCACAAGACTAAGCTGGACGGTGATCTCCGCTCTCTCCGATGGCACTGCCTCCAGAACTGTTACTAATCAATAGCTGGTCTAACCGCATGGCCAAGGGAATACAATACAGAGCTACTTTCACAAGTGCCGGTTAAAATCATACTCTACAAAATAAAAGGCCTTATAATAATTTGCTCTGGAAGCCCCGAGGCGTTGGGGATGCACCATCAAACATTAAAAATGTTTATTGTGGTCAGATGATTCAGGGTTCAGATATTTTGGACCGTCCAGACTATTACCGACAAAAAGCCCAAAAACCAGACTCTGTGATGGTATGTAAATGTTTCAGTGCCCTCGTGAAGAACAAGAGCATCATGTGCTGCCTTCAAGTTCACATTTTCCTAAGGGACATCCATATTTATTGACAACACAATACCAAAGCACACTCTGAACACACTGAAGAAACGAAACAAACAAACAAAAAAATAGAAAATAAATAAAACTATGTCTGTGAAAGAAGGGGGTCTTGCTGTACTAGTCTACTGCAGTCCTGAACTGTCCACAACAGAATTTGTTGGGAGAATTTTTAAAGATAAATGTGACGACATTAACTTTTTAATGTTGCATACTTTCAAGACATATTTGCAGGAAGAATTCTTGGGTCATGGACTATCTTTAATTATTATCTTTTGTTCTTAATTATTTTCACTATCTTTATTCCACAGAATCTTTTTTAGTGAGAGATAAGGGAAATGTGACAGTACAAAGTACTGCAGTAAGGATTTTACCATCCCAACTCTTTTTAGATTGTGTTGCAGGCCTGGGTGTATCCTGTATTTACACAATAAATGGCGTGGATGAGGCAAACCATGAAGCATCTTGGCATCATAATGTCTCCAAAGGAAAAACAATAAAGAAATTTAGAAACCAGTACTTTAATTCCTGTAACACACTGTACGTAAAAACGCATAGAAATGCCTTATCAGAAAAAACAAACAAGAAAGAAAAACACACATACTCATTTTGAAATGCAGGTGTTTCTCCTGTAAATAAGAATAAATTTATCCCGACTTGCGTATCAATTGTTTTAATTTCTAGAGTTTCCCAAGATGAATGCAGCATTGTTGGTTGAGGCCAAGGTCAGAGCTACAGCAGCTGTCACAGTGATGAGTGCTTTTTTTTCCTGAGATAGAATGTCTGCCCACGAAATGGGAGGGGTGGGAGTGGGGGTGGGGGTGGGTCGGGGCTGACAGTTAATCACAAGCACATTACACCTCTGGGATGGGGGGCCCTGCATCCTCCTGCTTTTGGCTCCAGCTTGCCTGTCATTATGATGACTCTGTGGCCTATCAGTGTCTGCCTCAGATTTATCTATCTGGCAAGAGTCTGCGGCCTCGTCTCGGGCTGAGCCTGGCACCTGCCCATCCATCAGCCTCTGAAGTCCTCCCGCGATGCCGTGGACACGGCCTGTCTGTCTGCCCAGCACACACTGCCACATGGAAACACTATTGTTTGCGGCGGTCATTCAGCGAGCGCTGGTACGCGAGTGTCAGCAGGTAGAGCAATGTGCTGCCACAATACAAACCTGCAGAGCCAGTGAGAGACGCTTTGTCACCGCTGAAGCTCTGTAAATGTGTTAACACCACGCAGTGTCCACCAGGGCGAAAGATGGCAGAGTTTCTTGGGACTTGAGTGTTTCGGAGGTACGAGGTGTGGGTGAGCAACTATGCTGATGGTGCTGATGAAGACTTTTGAAACAGAAAGTGTAAACATTATAAATGGACACTGAGGGTCATTTAAGCTGCATCTGTCAATGTTGAGGTTAGCTGATACTCAATGGTACATATATAGTACCTTTGTGTGAGGAGACTGCTAATGCAAGAGTACCATATATGAGCTAGAACAATGTATATGTTGACGTTTAAATGTTGACTTGAATATCTTGAGGTACTATGTACAGTATAGCATACCTAAAGTCAGACATTTAAATCATATTTATGATTTTTATGTATGAATTCTGTCTGAAAGAGTTTCAGCATGTCAGTATTCACAGACTGTTACTCATTTTCTCCTGCGACTGTCTCATTAGCCGTGCTTCAAGTCAGATGACCAAACCCTTGCGTGAAATAATAAGAGGCTGCACCCCTCATCCCTGGAAGCTTCTGATTTTACCACAGGGGCACGTTGCCATGCTGACATGTTAATGGGATCCATCATTGGTAACAAGGACCTAATGAAAATCTAATCAAGAAAATTAGCCTGTTGCTCGATTGTCTTTCTTTTTTTCCCACTGTCACAGGCACATTGCTGTTCTGCTTTATCCCTGTGTCCAGTGGGGCAGAGTTTCCATCTCAGGTCTGATTAGCTGCTGGCAATCAGTGGAATCTTTAATATAGAAAAAAAGAAGAAGATAAAACACATTGCACTCTTTCCACTGCAGCACAGTTAAATTTAGCTTCAGCATTAGAGGGTCACGGAGGGAAAGAATTAATGGAGCCCCATTAGTTCATTCTATTTTATCCTCCTCTGGGGTTGTAGGGTGGCAAGACAAAGAGCAGGAAGGTCAAGGCTAGTGGCAGGATAATGTTTAAAACATTCCAGCAGAGAAGGTCAGATGGATCTGTGCACAAAGAACTAAGCCTACAGTAATTCAGGGAGTTCAGTTCAACATGTCGGCGTCGTGTCACTGTGGATGACGGTGAGTTTTGTATTCTCGGTCCAGGCTGTGTTGCCCTGAGGGAACGATGAACTGGGATGAAGCTCTCTGGGTCTGGATGCTGTACTGAAACTAAGAGCTTTACAGAGGAATGTGTGAAAGCCCTGTAGGCGTTAAATGTAGGACAACAAGCCATTGCCAGGTATGTGTTGTCTTAAACTGTAATACTGGAGAGCAGCACTTAAGCTACATTTAACATATGCTCAGCAGTTCATTTAGCTCCTTGAGGAAGTCAGGCTTTAAGTGAAGTAGGAACTCAACTCAAACTCAATGCATTTATGATCAATTTTTCTTGATAAAGCATTAAACCTACCAATAGGCTATCAGTAACTCCTTCATACAATATTTCACTTACTTAATGAGAAAATACCTTATCAGCAGATCATGATGGATGATGATGATATGAAAGGCCTCCGCATTTATTAATATTGTATTTGCTGTAAGGAAAGCTCTTTAATTAGTCTTTAGGGAGAATACATGGCTTTCAGGGCCTTTTACTATGTTCACTACAAGAGATGGCTGGCTGATAAAGTGCTGCTGAGTGCTTGGAGTGTGAGTTTATGGATTTCTACAACACCCCAGAGCCACAGCTGAGCAAGATGATGAGGAAGACTTTCTCTACATGTTGTCTGTTTTTTTTTTCAGCTTATTGGTGCCGATGTGCTCCAGAGGGAGATAGTGACCAGGCTGGCACATCATAGTGCGATCCAGGATGTATTCATTTCTTGCATGCCGCCTGAGCAGCATGTCACTGGTAGAAAGAAGGAATGTATTTCCAGGTGATTGCTGTCCAACAAAAGGCAATTATCTCACGCTTGATGTATGGCACCAGTCTCAGTCTGCTAAATGCTGTTTTTTTTGCTGATCTGAAAGCTCTGTGACATCCTCATTCTGTTGAACAGAGGCGTGGGCTTGCTCTTTGACCAGGCTGCTAACAGCGATGCAATGCTTGCTTCTTTTTTTCAGAGATTCAACGGAGACAAAATTATTCAGGGCCACCTGGTTATCTAGTTTGTCTGTTGGCAGTAGAGGTTAGAGCATGACCACATGGTTGATTACACCCCTGACCAACCTGAGGACCCCAGGGAAGATGTTGTTCTCATCGTCATGTACACCCACGTACACACAAACACACACAGCCTTTGTTCACTGTGTGAAAGATTGCAAGTGAAAAATATTGCATTCATGTTTCCATTTATTAGGACTTTTTTGCTTTCAATTTAAACTGATATCAAAAGTGGATATTGTCTATTATCTGCAGCAAAATATATAACTGAGTTGTTGTTCCTGCTCTGTAAATCAGTTCTGACTGAAGCTGCAAAATGATGGCAATTTTTTTATGTAATTTTGAGCCCTATTTATATTGATAAAGCATCACAGTAGAGTCATTTTATTTTGATTCCAGCTCCAAAATTCTGAGTCTGTTTAATCACACAGTTGTAAGCCTCTATTTTAGTGTGTTGTGGTGAGCATTGTGTTCGTCTCGGCTCACCGTTCACTCAGCTTTTACGAAGTTACAGCCAGTCGTGTGCTCGATCCTAAATAGAGGTAGATACTGTATATGGGCTGGATTTATCCGTTCTTGGAACTTAGAGGACCAATTCAAGTGGTCATATGTCTGCTCTTTCAAAACTTTTAGTTACAGCTTAATAAATCATGCACCTCTTAAAATGGCACTTAGACAGTCTAAAAATTGTGTTTAAGTCAATTTTCAATCTCTGAAAATGACCAAAAGCATCATTTGGAACTTTAAAATGTGACACATCATACCTTTTTTTTTTTTTTTTTAAATTTGACAATTTCCTCAGGTCTAATAGAATATATGTGACATGCTTTGGTGAAAATACAACACAAAAACTCCCTATTCGACGCCATCTTGACAGCTCTTTTGGTAGCGGCCACTTTTAAGGGTGGAGCCACGCAAGTCCACTCCACCCATCTCTTGAAATGGTTTTGCCTTTTTTGAGATTTGTTGTACAATTTTGTGCTACTTGTTTGTGAAGCAAGAAAATGCAGCATGATGGTTGGCTGGGTGGAGGTAAAGGCAGGGAGGCTGGATAACTGTATTCTTATCTGTGGCTTGAGATGTCACACAATCCTGTAAATTTGAACTGCCAAAGAATAACGTTTCTTCAGCCCTAAGTGATTCGGTTGTCACTTGAGACATCCAAACTTATGCTCCAATGCAGAGAAAAAGATCATTTTTGGCATATGTCCCTGCAAGAATCTTCATTCGTCAAAAAAAAAAAAACATTTGTAGTTATTCTATTATTTGCTTTTCTTTCTGAACCAAAGTGTATTAACGAGTTGCAAGCTTGACTCAAGGGTCAAGGTTTGGGCTGATACGAAGGTTTTTCTCTTTGGTTGAGCAAGACAAAGATTAGTCCCGATTGTGGTCGTAATGAACAGCAGGTTGGACAGAGTCAGCTGTGCCTGCACAGCTAATGTGCTTCCAAACACTGACTGATTTCTGTGTTGAAGTATTTCTTTCAGAAAACTGTGTGTAATCAGATTTCGCCTGCAGCATGGATGGTCAGCCATGCAGTGGTGAAAATATGCAGGATGACAGTGGGTGATGTTACTGATTAGCACACTTCTAGGCACTGAAGAGGAACTAATCAGTGAGCTCACTTAAGTGTGGTATATCTTGGGTTGCCTTCAAGTACTCCCTGGTAGTTTTGTCGTAAGAGTTTGAGTACTTTTGGTTGTAAAATATAAGAAATATTGTTACTTTTAACAACTCAATAAAAGGAGCTCGTAAAGTGTGCTGCAGTTTCTGTGTAAAGGGAATACGAAGACCAACTGTGTCTCTGTAACCACATTTATTAAAGGGTGTACTACATTTACTGCTTACTATTTTATCTGTATACGTTTGCATTTTATGTGCCCACGAAAGGTCTCACGGAAAAAAAGAAAAAACAAAAGTGGCATTCTTGCTGTGTGCGTGACCCTTCAGCAACCCCATAATGCAATGTCTATATATTGTAGCAGACATTCAAAAAGTGCACATC
Organism: Zenarchopterus dispar; assembly: GCA_028564865.1. Lineage (NCBI taxonomy): Eukaryota > Metazoa > Chordata > Actinopteri > Beloniformes > Zenarchopteridae > Zenarchopterus > Zenarchopterus dispar. The sequence goes on along the minus strand of JAOWBL010000008.1, from coordinate 220,093 downwards.
TTCCTCCATCTCCTCTTTTTTTCTTTCACCGCTTCTCTCCTGAGGAAATCTGGCAGTTGATCCTAAACTGCCTGGAGGACAATTCAAAAGGTCAGTGCGAGCAGTCTCTCTCGTTGGGAGGAAGACAACAACACTTGCTGACGTGGCCTTATCTTTCTCAAATGCTGGAAGGCTCTGGCTACTTTGACAATAGGACTTGTATTTCATTTATTTCCTGCCCGAACATCAGTCCTGGGCTGACTCCCTACACTCGCCGCTTCTGCCCTGAGCGCAGCAACACGTCCCCAGAGGTGTAGGTAATAGTCTGCTAGCCCTCTACTTCAGGCGATAAAGGTCTTTGGAGAAAACACTCCACGGCTTTTTGCTTTGAAGGAAGGGTTAAGATAAAGTTGAAAGCAGAAGCAGATGATGAGTTGTTAAGAGCGTAGACAAAGGAAAAGCACTGGAAAAAGGTTAAGAGTACCCGATGGCAACATGTACCCTGATTCAATACTTTCCTTTCGGTCACCTTTCGGCTGGTTTTTGCATTTTAATTTTAGGACCTTGGAGAATAGCGAAATTGCAAAACCAGGACATAAGATATGGATGACAGAGAGTACTTAAAAATCCTTCAAATAGATTAGAATCTGCAAAGTTGAGAAAAGGATAAGTTGGTGAAGTAAATACAGTTCCTTTATTAACATTTAGAAATGAATGACTGAGGGGATGTCATCAGAAGTTGATATTTGGCCAGTGAAAAATACCACAGCCAGGGGGGGTGGATTGTTTTAAAGAACAGAAAATGTCAATGCCCTAGCTTTGAATACCGTGTGGGAGACGGGAGCTTCTTGATGGATGGTGGCGGAGATAATGAAAAATGATTTGAATGCGAGAGAATAAGTCTGACAGAGGTGGTGCTGAGAATGATGGATTGAGTGGGGGGGAGGGGTGAGTGGGGTGAAAATGAGATTAAGCTCTGCACTTCAGGTGCTGTGGAGGTGTTGGGAGTGGAATCACAGGTGGTCTTTCAGTGCCCTGAATCAGACCAGGTAGGCTGCTCCATCGGTGAGGAAGATTTATATACAGCCGGGAGTTATGTTTTCACTTGTCTGGGAGGTGTGTGTATGTGTGAGTGAGACGTTGATGTCTAATTTTAATTCTCATTCAGTGCAGAAATACAGAATATGCCATTTATATGATATTTGTGTGCAATTTGGAATGAATCAGTTGGTTGAATTCATTAAGTTTGTACTTCTTGTGAGCATTATTGCATAGACTTTAGCCCAAGCCCCTCCCACGAGCAGGCATGCAAGAATGAAAAATGAGCAGCTGTAGCCAGGTGCTGAATGTGTTTTACATTTTGGATTTGGATACTCTTATCAAAGATGTGAGCTAGCAGTAGCTGTAAGTGCAGCGACTTTTTAGGAGTTCACTAGGAGTCTTTTTTTTTTTTTTCTGAAAACACATTAGCATAAGTGTTAGGAACAGATTAAGCACTGTGACACTCTACTCATGCAGCAGCAACCGAGCGTTATTTCCCAAGCAGCACATCATTAACTAATAGTTTGCAGGGCTAAAGACTTGTTCACAAATTTCACACCCGCTGTGTAGCATTTCCACTCTGGTGCTGGTCCTGGATGCTGTCACTGTTTGCAGTAATATTTGGTGATGTATTTTCCTCTTCTTTTTACTGAAGGAAGAAAAAGTTTGAATCCAGTCATCCTCATCATATAAAATCCTAAAAATCTTCTCTCATGTAACTCATATTCCCCATTAAAAAATAAACACGAGCAAAGGGTTCAACTGGGATTCTATGTGTGTGAATGAAATTGATTTTAATTGTTGCATTAAAGTTGAACTGAATCATGTAAGTGGTAATTGGCTCATCTTTTAAATCAGTGACAGTTATAGATGTCCATCAAAGTTGATTGAAGTTTTTGGAATATTAAGATCGATGAATTGTACCTTTAAACCATACTAGAAGAAAGATGTTAAAAATACCTGGAAGTAGAGGTGAAAATGTGACTTTTGTCAAATACTTTCGTGAGTACTCTCTAACATAGTGCACTGTGGATGCTGCTTTTACATTCACAGCGTGTGAATCAGTGCTATCCCAGTCTAAAACTGCAGTTGTCCTCTTACTGGAAATGGCAAATTTTCTTCTTCAGCCACTTGACCCAAGCACTGCCAAGATTTGACTTTTCCATCCATCCATTTTCTATACCCGTTGAAACCATCTACAGGGTCACAGCAGTCTGCTGGAGCCAATCCCAGCTCACGACAGGCACAGGCCACATATGTAACTATAGCATATAGACAAACAACCATGCACACTCACACCTACGGGCAATTTAGAGTTGTCAATCAACCTCATACACAGGTTTTTAGGCTGTGGGGGGAAACCGGAGTACCCGCAGAAAATCCACGCAAGCATGGAGAGAACATGCAAACTCCACACAGAAAGACTCCTGCAGGGAGTCAAACCAGGAACCTTATTGCTGTGAGGCAACAGTGCTAACCACTAAGCCATTGTGCTCCCCCTATTTGACTTTTCGTTATTCCTAATTTCCCAACAAAATGAACCCAGTGTTACGAATGTTCTGAACTTCTCCATCATCCACTGCAACAGCAACACGAGTGTGCCATCCCTTTGGAGGATATAACAGATGTAAGCCTGGTGAAGCTGGACTGCAGCATTGTGACTTGCCCGCGTGGTAGCATTGTTGTTCTTCTTCATATTTCATGCCTCTGCTCCTTCTGTCTTTATTAAGGCAGGTAAAAAAAATTGATTGCCGCATTGACAGTAAAAATGACTGCAGCGTAACATTTATCAGCTTCAACTCATATAGGATGTGCTTTATTTGCTCAGGTGCCATGTCTTAGCTTCATTTAGGAAGTAAACAAAAGAAAACTCAACACTACAAATTACAGCACTGCAGGCAAGAACACACACTGTCACCTAGAGGTTTGTGTTGCAATTACAGAGCGACACACACAACCAGAGACGAGTGGCTGCAATGACGCAGCTGCTGTAGGCTGGCTATGAGCGCGGTTGCTGCGTACAACCACAAATTACCTGTATGAAAATGAAGGCTCTGAAGACAATTTGACTTTTACTCTACCATTATTTAGTGCCTCCAGAAAGAAAGACATTAGTTAAAATAAAGAAAAAAAACCCAGTAGACTTGCAGCTTAAAGTCTAAGTATGATAAGGGCATAATATAATACTATTGACAGGCCTGGTCTTAATCGTGGGCTCATTTTAGGTATTTGCTAAATGAGGAGATGTCATATTTCCTCTTTAATCTAACCACTCTGAATAACTAACCATCCTGATGGAAGAACCTTTGCTTGCAGCGACTCCCATTTCAATCTAAAAACCTATGCTTTCCTGCCAGAAATATGCATTAGTTATATATTCTAGTCATATCTTTGTGAAATGAAAGAGTCTAACACTTTATAACACTATTTGTGATATTTGGGATTGTTTAATCTGCAACTGTCATATTTTAAGGGCTAATTTTGTGCAGGGATGCAAAATTCAACAGATGAAGTAGGAAGAACTTCAAGAGTGTGGGGACCTTGCAAGCAGTCAGCTATCTATTCTGATACAAAACAAACAGGATGAAAAAACGATTTTTTTTTTAACACAGTTGAGAACATTCGTTTAATCCAAGCACTTGAAGAGCATAAAAGAAGAAAGAAAGAAAAGATCTCTTCAAAATGAAGAAGGTATTGGACATCTATCTTTGAACAGAGATGCTGACATTTTTAATAAAAGAAAAGAAAGCCATAATGCTTTGCTGCTGGATGTTCAGAGGAAAGTGTTGTGCTGCTCTTCTTTTTCAGTGTAAGGTCAGCTCCAGCCTCCCAGTAGGAACACTGCCATTGTGTGTCATTGCTGTAAGTCGATTAAGTCTGTGTGATGTCGTATTATTGCTTTGTCCCTGTATGAGATCTTCCATTAGGAAGGGAACATGTCTATCCTCTCCACGGGTTTCCTTTTATCAAAGCCTCCATCCATGTTGTTTACATGCCTCTGAGCTGCATGCAATTATAAATAAGGACAGATGGGCAAAAAAAAAAGAAAAACAAAGACTCAAAGAAAACTTTATTTGCCCTTCACTTTCAGCAGCGATGGGTATAAACACATTAACATCTGGTGTTAATGACAAGCCATAATGTCTGTGACTGTAGTGTCTCTTACTGAAAGCTCTTATTGCTCTGTGAACAATTTCACTACATAATGAGGCAATTTTACATTTGTGAGTGAGTGTGAGACCAAACATCAGGGAAATGACAACACTAATGTGCCTTTCAGGCCAACAGCCAGAGCTCCGCTCTCTCTCCCCACTTTAGCACTTTATTTATTTATTAAGCATACGTGCCGAAGGATATTGCAGACAGCAGCAACTAAGCAGAAAGTGGGGGGTCACCGGATCCTCAGAGATTGAGTCTGAAATCCCATGCGACCTTCTTCTGGAGAAGGTGCAGCATGGAGACGTGTATTGAAGAGATGAACATCAATGTGCTGAGAACAGGCCGAGGCTTGGGCTCACCAGCAGTAATGGAACAGCAAGCAGCATCAAAGACGCTTCCTAAACCCTAACACAGCCCTTGATCCCATTATATTCAGACCTTTGGTCCATCGTGTTCCTTGTGTATTTGAGATTACTTGGACTCTGGCCTCTAAAATAGAGCTTTGTTGAGTGGCTCATACAGTGAGAAGCTTGTGCAAGAAGAAAAATATACTTTTGCCTCTCTTCAAAGTAGTGGTAACTTGGTCCTCAGACAACTCATCACAACACACTTCATATATATATCTATATCTATATATATATATATATATATATATATATATATATATATATATATATATATATATATATA
>JAOWBL010000008.1:176298-215124 GCA_028564865.1 Zenarchopterus dispar | reverse complement strand
CTTGATCAGTCTGGGAATGTTGTTGTCAGCAGCCTTCAACAGTTCAGGTTACAGGATCTTTCACGACAGCACAACCCTGCCCTCCACTCATCATCCTCATCCCCTCTCTGCATCCGTTGTGGCTTGCCACAGATAGTGTCACCCACACCCTGTGACCAGGTTGTAGTCCGGCAGCTTTCCGTGTGAATTATGATGCGCTGGATCAACCGTAATCTTATTGTGGATGTTCTTTTACCCTTGGGAGGAACATCAATGGATAGATGGAACCTTATCAGATTTTATGGTCCTTTGGGGCATAATTCATGAAAGGTGCTGCCTTGTGTTTGGGTGGGTGGAGTGGGGGAAGGTGGGGGCATGCATAGTACCATCAAACAGCACAGTTTGATCCTAGGAGCAGAATCTATTTTTCCGTTGATAAAAATCAACACATTAAAAACAGTGGAGATTACAGAGGAGAACAAAAAGATGATAATTAAAGAAGTATGATCTGAGCATGTTAAATGAGAGCCGATAAAGAATGACAACCATCGCACAACACTGAATTTAAAAAAGTGACTTGAACTCTAATAAGCTGTAGAATGAAATGTTAAATGTGTTTAGTTTATAATTTGCAGCCTTTCAGCTTTAACTTAAGAGGTTTTTACAAAAATATGGTATTTATTATTTAGGAAGTACAGCTTTTTTAAGCTAAGTTCCTCCATTTTCAAGGACTCGGATGAAAATGGATAATTAAATTGTTCATTTTCTTGTTACCTCGGAACAAATGAGTCAGATTAAAGGTCTGGAGTTGATATCAGATATTGAGCTGGTATTTGGCAGCTGTTTGACTGGAGCTACTAATATGAAGTCCATGGGGCTCTCTGTGCAGGTGAAGGAGGCCATCATTAGCTTGAAAACAAATCTATGAGAGAGTAAAAACCTCAGGGTGATGGGATCAAACCAACAGTTTGGTAGATTGTTAAAAATAAAGAACAACATCAGAAGACCGTGGAAGATCATGGAAGGGAAGTAGATGATTGGAGACTCTTTTCCCTTTACAACATGAACAGAAATCAAGAAAATAGTCATCCAAGTCAGCTGGCTGACCTCAGCATAGAGCATGTTTTCCAGTTACTGAAGACAAGCTGAAAGCTGAAATGCTCACAAACAAGCATCAACTGAAGTGAAGGTGGTTACACTGAAGAGCTGGCAAAGCATCTCCAGGGAGGAAACTCCGAGCTTGTTGATACTCATGGACTGAAAATGGAGGTGCTTTACTTTAAATAGCTCTTATTTTTAAATGTAAGTGCCATATTTTTGTGAAACTTCTGAAATTAAAGCTGAAAGTCTACTTCTTGATTTAAAAAAAATTATTTTACATCCGTGGTTGTGGTGTATAAAGGCAATATGTAGAAACTCCTTTATTATCCGAATACTTCTGGACCTAAATGTAAATATAATGTTCTCCATGTATCCATATTTTTTAATGCTGAAACTATAAACATAATGGTTGTTTGAATACATTTCTCAAATGGAGGAAACTGTAGCAGAAAACTTGCCTGTGGTGTTAAACAGCATTAAAATTTCTCTTTGATGTAGATGCGTATTTAATCATCGAAAAATTCATCTGACAAGTTTTTCTCTACGTCTGAAGACATTTACATTCTGTAGAAATACATACATACAAAATATGTCTTGGAGGCAGGATCACGTTAAGAAAGGCAGAACTTATGTTTTCACATTGTGCTCTAATTGGTATTCTGAGCGGAAATCTTCAGCTTTTATTGCACATCTTAATATAATCCAAGCAGCTGAATCAAAACTTGGAAACAGATCTCGTTCGCCTTCTGCTCTTTTACAACAACTACGATGTGTCAGTGTTTTAAAATACACCATTCTTTTTCATTTTGGCTTATACAGTTTTGAATAAAAACTGATGGTCTGATGGGTGTTTTATAGGAAAGTAATGAAACGGTACAGAGTGAAATGTCACTGAATGTACAGATGAAATAACTTCAGGTAGGAGAGCCAAAGGCCTCTCCTAGAAGACACCCTCCTGGAGGTTTATCTGACGGAGAAGCTGATAGTGTGTGAAGGCTACAGTCCAAGTCTGCAGTCATGGAGCTTATAATTGAAACCTAACGGCTTCTACTTCTTAGTTTCTGTAAATTATTTACTTTCAAACTGCTTAATAGTCACAGATGTTAAGAAGGAAAGGCAATATAAAAGCTTTGCAGCAAAGTGGATTTAGACTGATGGTCTGAAAAGTTTAAGTCGGGAGTGGCGGTGAGCTCTGGTTCTCCACTATTGACTACTCAACACATGCTCCTTTCACTCTAAAATGTTTTTTTTTCCTTTTATAGTTATTACAAATCTATGTTTGTTCTGAGGTACCCTGTAATGAGAGAAAATTGATGCTTTTTAAAAATTTTTTTTTTTTTTTTACCTCATGTGTTAATGATTTCTGTCCTTACAAAATGCTCTGCAAACACCTCCTTCTGTGGACACAGTGGAGCACAATGTGCACAGAGTAATGGTACTGAAAGGCTTTTATCCACACTATCAGCCATGAAAATTAAGAAAAAAAAAACTGACAAAAAACTAACTAAAAATCGTTTATCCAACAATGTCTAGGAATTAAAATGTGAGGTGCATAGAAGCCCTCTTGTCTCTGATGTGTCTGCTCAGATTCAAAGACTTAAGGGACCATTTCCATTTCTTATCTAAGACTCGTTTTTCTTTGAGTGCTGCGTTCTGTTTTTGGTAAGATAGTAGTGGCACATAGCGGAAAAGAAATCAGTGGACGGAGGCCTAATTGACATATATTTTGATGACATGCTATGCATATTTAAGAAAAGAAAAAAGAAAATTCTGTGTTAAAGCAGAAACCCAACGCTGTTACCCTGAAGTATAAAACGCAACTATATAATGGAAAAGATAACAGAAAACTGAACAATTAAGAAAAAAAAAACAATACCATAAATGATTAATAACAGAAAACAAAGCAGCTTTTCAGAAATGCATGATTCCTTCTTTTTCTCCTCTAAAATGCTATATTTTTGTTTCATCTTTGTGTTTTAGAGGGTTCAGACTTATGTTTTACATCCCACCACAACAGTCCATCAGGACCTTTTCTCCTCCTATTGAATATGTTACCAATAAAACCAAAACAAAACATTTAAAAACAGTAAACATTTTAAGATTTTCCTTTCCTCATTTAAGAGGTTTTTGATGCTCACATAAATGCAGGATATTGGAAAAGATGATCCATCGAAGGAGTTAATATCATAAATTGTATGTCAGGATTACTGCACAGTTTCATTTATCACAGTGTTTGATTAATAGACATTAATTTATTGTACTACATCATATGTGCTGACATACGCTGTCTTATTAAATATTAAATTTATTAAATATATAACTCGTATTTAATAGATATCATTACGTATAACCTCACTTTAGGCTAAAGGGCAGCAGAGAAAGTGGTTCAAAAGTCTTCATATTCATATGATTTTATGGTTCTTCATAGAGTTAACAGAATAGTGTTATTGTTGACACAAGCAGGTGGGATTTATCCAACATCAAGAACAATATGACTGCAGCAACTCAGCCCCATTTATGAGCCCCGAGTGGACCATAAGTGTTAAGCAGAGGAGAAGGATTCGGAAGGATCTAATTAAGCAGAGCAGAATGAGAGGTACCGAGCTAAAGACAGGACACAAATCAGGATCTGTGGACAGTTAGCTGCAGAACAATGCGCTTGCAGCAACGGCCACAGTCGAGCTTTCAGGTCACACCCAAATGCACAAAAGTTATATTTTGACATGGCTTTGGGTTAAACATTGTGAATCTAAGTCTTGTTATGGAAAAGAGCAGCCTGAGATTTTAAGATGGTAATAAGCTTTCTCTGTGTGGTTGGAATGTCACAAGATGGAAGATACAAATGCAGAAGAAGGAAGGGAGGTGGCCAGGTCTTAAAACACAGACCCCCATTTTAGAAAGTGCAACAATATCGTTGTTCATGCAGGAAACCAGACTGAGAAACATAACAGCAATATAAAACAGACGAGAGTGGAAAGACACTAAAACTATGTTCTAAATGGCATATTCTCATGAGTACACTCAAATACATTTTTCAGCTTGCCATACTCATCTTTTTTGATGGTTTTGAGTGCAGCATCGGGATACTATAGCACTGTACTCTGCGAAGACAGTCAATATTATACGCTCAAAATAATAAGTAGATGTTTACAAGTACACAATATGCTGCAATGAGGAGACAAATATATGTACAGATACTGGCTGACATGACACTAGTGATTTAAATAAAAAAGATGATAAACCATACCAATAAAGGAAGTCCAATCCACTTTCAAAATAAAACAAGTTACCACAAAGCAGCCAAACAAAAGTAATCCAAGATTAAAACTTGATAAAGTCAATGATCAGGAGGGAAACATACAGTACAGATAGACCCTAAATCCCAGTTTTTTTTTTAATCATTGGCAGTCTTAAGTGGTGTATTAGCTCACTACCATCCAATGAACGAGAAATCATTCATGCTCATGTTAAAGATGCCAGATCACCCATCCTTACTTATGACTGAGGAGTAGACTTTTGCACAGCTTGTTTATCAATAAGATGGTATTAGTTTTTGACTGGACAGCCTAAAACATTTTAACTTTGAACTTTGGTATTAAAAACAGCATTCTTTTTTGAACAAATCTCAAGTATATAAATGTACTGCACCCTGAGACAGTAATGTAGTTTATAATTTATACTGCGTCAATATTGTAGGCATAGAGCCGTCAGTCTGCCCGTTTCTCCTCTCCCTGTCTCCATTGTGCAGCAACAGCATAGCGACAGACCTATGTGATGGTTCATGCTCAGAGAATCAGACAATCAGCAAAAAAATGTAATTTGTAGAGGACAGGTCCATAAAGAGCAATACAACGAGTTGGTGAAACTACATGCCACAATACTGAACCCATCTGAGCCTCAAACCCTGAAAATTGCTGAGCTCATACACCAGTTTTTGAATTATCTCAGTATGAATGACCTAAAATCTAGCAGCATTTTTCTGAAGGTGCCAAGATAGTTGTCAGTTGTACTTTAGTTGTAATTAGTTGTAAAATGATCCATTGCGCTGTGTGGATGCTGTTTTCCAAAGTTCTGGGTAAAACCTCTGTAAGGGGCTACGTCCATCTTGCCAGTCTGATGCAAACCAGTAAGTGATTGGTTGCAGTTCCTCGTTTGGCCACTGGGGGGTGTCTCCAAACACTCACTTATGTTAAGATGTCCAACTTTTGCAGCAGAAAAATACATCGACTGAGAGCTGGTATACAAGCTGTCATCACTTTGGATACATAACATTGTCTTGACTTCTGAGCTGTGAATAAAGACTTATCAGTGCATAGTAATTATATTAAAGACTGGTTGGAGGTTTGTCCAGAAGGGTCCAAGGATGAAGCTCAGGCTGGTCCCAGGGGACTGGAAGGCTGTCGTCAATTAGTGATGGCTTGTTGAGGGTCCTGCTTGATTGGTCTTTTTCCCGTCCTCATTTTAACTCTGACATTATTTGATCCAAATGTCATTTAGGTGGCAACATCACGAATGAGGATGTATTGACTGATTTGATCAGAATGAATGTATAGTAGTGCTCATCTTTTATCATGGGTTACCACGAGTTAGCTAAGCCAAGTTAAAATAGCTAACTTGTGGTAGCAGAATCATGAGGTCTCCAGGTTTCCTTGTTCTACCCGTTTGCACATTTTTTGATGGTGGGCGGAATCAGATTCTGTCAATACGGAGCCGCGCGATGATTCCAAATTGCTGCGAGGCTGCAAATTGATTCTTCAGAAAACCGTCTGGTGACCAGGAATTTATCTTATTCTTTTGATATATGCACAAAATGTCCACATTTTATAGCAGCCACAATTAAATATGATTATATATTTATTAAAAAAATAATGAAACAAAAAAAACAAAACAAAATTGGACATAACTCACTATCATGTTTCTAGTAAAATCTGTTGAATGTTAATATTGAATTTGATTTTTTTCATTTTCATTTCCATTTCCACTTCCTCAGATAAGGCTTAAACTGCTTTGAAAATGTGTGAACACATAGTCTGAGGAATGCATGAGGACTGTATATAGTGTTTTATAAATAATGGTTTATGTGAAAGAATAGATGCAGATGTGGTGTTTGTGTGCAGTCGACACTTATGAATCAGGTCCCTGGTGTCTCGTTTGGCACATAAAAGATAAAAAGCTGAAATCTTTTGTCTTCATAACACATTATACTTCTATTTAAGAGAGTTTTTTGAAAGGTGTGAAGAGTTGACGAAGTTTAGTGTCATCTTTATTGTCTGGAAAGCTTCCCAATTTAGATGTGAGGACTGCGTGAGCTGTAAAGAGTGTTCCTTTGTCTAACAAGCCACCATTCGCATGCGATTACATCCGAGATGAGAATAAATGTCTTCAAGACACCTGGCGCCAAGGCTGTGACTGTCTGCTCTCCTGAGCTCATTTCTGACTAAGCACAGAAAGACCTTGGTATACAAAGACAACAGACTTGATTATATGAGAAGACAGGAAGGTCTCCAAACATTGTTGTGCTAATCATGTTAGCGGGCACAGTCTCAAGGCAGGACAGATGCTTGGCAAAGGGCAATAGGGTTATGTTATCCTGATTAGAGGAGGCTCCGGGAGGGGGAGTTGTGAATCGTCTATCTTGGCGTCACCTTGCAGAGGTAAACCTGCCATGCGTTCTTTCTCCTGTTCAGTATGTCCGTTTTTCTTCTTCTCTCACATGTTCCTGTCTGTTACGAGTACTCACAAGAGCCAGCGCTTTAGTCATAACTGTTTCTGTCCCCGCATCAACAGCGTACGGCTTTTCCTTTTTATCAGCCGCCCACACGCAGTGAGTTGTCTGATGATACTTAAATTTTTCTCCGTACTGATTTGCTCTGCCGGGAGTGCTTGAAAACAGACCTGCTCCTTTGTGACATGTTTGCTTTGGTTCACAGGTGTCTGCTTAACCCAAATCCCACAGTGGCTCATTTGCAAACCTCTTTCAGTCATGTCTCAATATACAAATAGAGGAAGGAGTCTGAGCAGCAAGTGTCTTCACAGTTTATGACAAAAATATTAACGTACCTATATACTTGTATGCTTTCATGTTACTTGTAAACATACTTGGCAAAACAATATAAAATCATTCAATGTAACAGTTGTGTAACACTATTCATTATTGGCCATTTTATTTTCTTTTTTACTGTTGTGGGTATAATGATTTTTCTTTCTTACCTTAAAAACCAAAGACCCTTGAGTAAATTACACATTTGTTTCCTTTTTACATGTAAAAAGAAAGTACCCATCTAAGGTTTTACATATAAAGACATAATAAGGCACAGCTTTTGCTTTTTTTTTTAACTAATTGTGTGTTAAGTAAAGTTGTCATCTGTTAAATATGTCATCTGCTTTCGTTGATCTGAAGTTTATTTTTTCATTAATTGATCTATGTTTTGTTTTTTTTATTTATTTTTAAAGTCCAGATACATAAAGCATTAGAATTGAAAGAGGGTGTTCCAGTTTATGTTACGGTTTTCTTCTGTATAAATCCAATTTTCAAACACACAGATGAAAAACAACTGTCCCAAAAGTTATTTCTGCCTTCGGAGACTCTGGTACAGCAGATAGCACAAGTGTGTGTTTGTCTGCCTTCATTTTCCTGTTTGAAATGATTCAACCCTGCAGGAATTTTAATGACTTTTAAAACTTTTTATTTTTTTAGATGCATGCTGCACTGCCCCAACTTGTGAATACTGTGTCTTTCTGCAACCTGCATGTGTAATACAGTGTTTTCAGTCTTTAGTTCTGCTGACCAGTTAAAAACAACATGCATGGGCTTAAATACAAGTAACTTTTTAAGACTTTAAGTATTTTCGATTTACTGAGTATAAGCTTCCCGTGGCTGAACTGGTGTGGTGACAAAATAACTAACAGTTTTCTTTCTCTTTTTCAGGATCTTATATGTTGGTGAATTCGTCCCAGCATGCCGCGGGTCATCGCGCTCAGCTGCTGCTGCAGACGCTGAGTGAAAACGACACGCACTGCGTCCAGTTCAGCTACTTCCTGTACAGCCGCGACGGCCACAGTCCTGGAGCCCTCCGCGCATACGTGCGGGTCAACGGCGGCCCGCTCGGCAATCCGGTGTGGAACGCGTCGGGCTCTAACGGCAAACAGTGGCACCAGGTTGAGTTGGCTGTCAGCACTTTCTGGCCCAATGAGTACCAGGTATAAACTTTGTCACTCCTGGCTTGATTGTTTTTGTATGTGATTATGCACCCGATGCGCCTTTTGAACAGGCCGAGAGTGTTTTGGCGTGCGTCATGTGTTAATGAAGTCAGATCCTCATTGCACCTCTGGCGCTGAGGATTTGTTTTAATGACAGAGATATGCAGACTCATTGACTGACATCTTGCAGAGCTGAAAACTGCAACAAAGTGAGGTTGTGTTGATCACTTCTCATTTTAGCCTCAAGGTGAATCTGCCGTTAATTACTCGCATTTGCAATTTAATTAGCATCAATTCCCTTGTGAATGGAGCCAGTGTTAACGCTTGAAGTACCTAAGTAGATGTGAAATGGGAATGCCTGGTAGAGATTTCACCCGCTGCAGCTTGTACACTGTGTTTTCAGCTGCTCCCAATCATTTGCACGACATGCCATCACAAACTTGCAGTGGAGAAACACTGACCGGCGTGCACTGAGCGTGCCTGTCTGCAGGCGTGGATGCGCTCTGGTCTATATGCATGGTCAGGTGAGTATGAGGGTTATCCATCTATTAATCTAATCTCTTCTTTCTGCAAACCCTGCTGAGCTGTCAAAAAGCAATTAAGTTGAGTAGTGTGCATTTTATTAAGGACTGTCAATCCCCCTGACTTAATTACGTTCTGTTCAGCTCTGCAAAATGTGACCTTCACTATGTAAATAATAGTCTCTACCTCTGCGCAACTTGGGATTAGGTAAACTACCTTAGGCCCAAATAAATAAACAATATAGCACATTCTGAATATAAAGTTTAATCCAAGCTTCACTTTGCAGCTATGGGGTGGATTTTTACTAGAGATAGATTTATTTGATGGTGAATTATTATCCAATACTGTGTTAAATCAAAATATTCGTTACTGTGTAGTTAAGTGGTTCTCAGACTTTTCTTTCCCTGCTTCTTTTGAAGAAGAAAAAATTCCCCCCATCCCACGCATCCTGAAATAAAATTTAACAAGCATGTTATTTAAAAAAAAAAAAGACAACATTTTTATGACATTATCACTATATCAGTCAACCAGATTGCTTTTTTATGAAAAATAATCAACGGTCAAATAGAAATTGCACATTGGAGCCAGAACAATAATCTATGCTTCTCCATCAGTCTGTGCTTTTCCAGAATCAGATAAAATTAACATAAATTTGTTAGTCCTCTTTTCAGAACAATAATGGTAATATTCAATTATGTGCAAAGAAAATAATATTGTCAAACAGGCTGTGAAGAGCATGTCATTTGAGAGAAGCTGAAAGCTATAATAATGGTAAGATTACTTTGTATTGTTTGCAACATATTTCACAACACCGTATTCCTGGACCCTTTTCAGCCATGTTGAATTTGTTTGACCAAGGGTTGCGGACGTTTCCATCTGTACTCCTTTTTTTCTAGGTTTTGCTTTATCCAAAGCATGAACTAATTAATATGCAACGAGAGAGCTCTCTTAAGAAAAAGGTGGGTCAAGTAGCAGTTCGGTGCAATTTGTTCTTTGTCATAGTCACGGTTCTGATCACTGTGTTGTAATAAAGCAGTGGGTTGGAAATCTTATGACCCACACTTTGACACTTCAGAACCGTGGGCTTGTTCCCGTTACTCTCAGTTCATGCTCTGTCCTCAGCTTGGATCTGTACTTTGTTTTTGGAGTTGGAACAATAGAGAAGCTGACCTCACAGAGGTAGAAAGTGGAGACGAGAAGCCAAATGCTCATGTTCCATCAATGGACAGTCTACGATCATCTCTGACTGTTTGTCTAGTCATACAGTCTGTTACATTATTGATGCTCAAGCATCAGTGTGTAAGCAGTATGTTATTGTACAGCTGCTGGAGGTGGTTTGAACTTGGATAAATATGAGAGGTCAGGAGATGATGAAAGAAAGAGCACAGAAGAAAAAAAGTTGCTCCTTTTTTGAACTTTGGCTCTCACAGATATGATATGAAAATGAAATCATAAGAGAAGGTCAGAGAGAAAAGACTGGTGTCAGATGCAAGATACAACTGATTCAGTACCTTCAATAAGCTTTGTCTTTAAACGCTCGTCACATCATTCATTCAGTAAAATCTTCATATTAAAAGAAAATGGCAACTAAAACTGTCAAATTAAGTAGAAAACATTCCCTTTCCCCTGAAAATGTTGTAAAATGGAAGCTATGTACCTACCCGCAAGCGCCGTCATTCGCTGCTGCTTGTGAGCTCTGGTTCTCATCAAAAGGCTCGCTCACCTGCCAGCGCAAGTGCTCATCATCTCAGTTTTATAACAGTTAGCGAGGTTCTCCCTTTTGGATCCTTTGCATGGCATTTTCACTGCAGATCATTACCCTCATTAGATATACACTTTCCTGGACTAAATAAATAAATAAATAAATAAATAATCACCACCTGGGTTTAACTAAGCAAATAGATAAGAGGCTCCCACTGCAAAAGTGCTGCAGTGATTAATATCTTTCAGGTGGCAACGGATTATTTAACCCTAACTGATGAAGTAGGGTAGCTTCTCATCCATTAAACATTCATGGCTGAGGACACAACTCAGTGCATCGGGACAAAACATCTCTGTGTCCCTGATAAACGCTTTTTTTGTTGAGGCTAATTGGAGAAAAGAAAAATCTTCAATTTGCCTTTGACCTTAAAGACTGGACTCTAAAGAAAAAGGTAAAGTCACATCATCTGCTTTAAAATCCAGGTTTAACCTGTCCCAGAGTGGTGGCAGTATCAGAGTAAGAAAAACAGTGTATGAAGTTATGTACCCATCATGCCTTGTTCCTGACGTGTAAGAGACGCTTCCACTTCAATAAAAAAATGATTAAAAATGAATGCTGCTACATAATCTCTCCTATATTAAATAGACTCAATACCTACTCTAATTCATATACTCTCTACATCACAACAAATAGTCACAAAAGCAGCAATAACATGTTTAAGCCTTCCTTTCTTTAATCATTGATTTGTCGTACATGCTTCACTCTCCACATCCTCCCTTCAGTTTTCCACATGAAGTCGTCTACTGTAAGCCGTGGTTGCCAACGAGGTGCTTCAGTTAGGAGAAAGAGGTTTACAATTGGCTTATGAGGAGGAGAAGATGGGCTCCGTAGTTAAATTAGTATTGACGGTACAGCCCTTTAATAGAACGGCTTATGCTGCTAATGGCCTACAGCTTTTGTCTCCTGTTGGGGGAGAACATACTGTTCGAACTGGTTTGATTCAGTCTGCACTCATTGAGGACTTGATCAACAGGTATTTACCGCACTGTAAGCATTTTTTCTTTCTTTTTTACTGTAGTATGTTGCTTTAACTTGGTTGACCTCCTATCGCTTATAAATACACAGGGTACAAAACAAACTGCCCCCACAAAGTCACATATATGGCAGCTTACACTGCTAATCCCTCACCAGTCAAAAACCTCATCACTGTGGAATGACAATGAGTCTTGTCTTGCAGCACGCCACTGCCCTCTTTTACACAGATGAGAACAGTGAATGGGAAAGACATACAGCTGGAGGTTTTCTGGATGGTTCTGCTCGCCATCCTCTGGTGTTAGGATACAGAGAGATATGAACATACAAAAGGAGAACAATGGAAATGTGTTAGAGCTTCTTTGGCCTCAGAACTGCTTTGGCACAGATTTTTTGTCTGAAGCGGGTCATCTCCGGTCATTTTAAAATGAGGGGTTTCGGTTATATTAGTTTAGTCGCGATACTAATAAAGTCACTTTGGGTTTTAAGTGATTGGCAGGCTGATTTACCCTGTCATTAAACAAGCAAAGCACACTGTAAAAGCAGGGATAGAGACGAGGTGCACGTTATTATTCCCACTGGAATAAAATAAATCCCCAGAGAGTACAATTCCTTTCAGAGACAGACGTCAAATTTGCAAGTTTTTCTGCCTTATTAGATTTCAGGATAGATTTAGACCACCCAGGTCCTTGTCTGCAGCACACAGATACAAAATGTCAGTGTAGCCTTTTGCACTGCTCAGATATGAATGGTAGAGTACACTCAAGGATGCTCGTTTGATGATTCTGGGTGTAATGAAGTACCTTTTTTATAGCACACAGTGTCTGTTTGTCCCTGTTATGTCATTGTGGAATTAAATTTAAAAAAAATCCTGCAAAATACTGTCATAATAACCAAAACTAAGGGGATTGTCATTCAGAAAACCAAACAAAGCGTTACAATATTCATTCATTGGTCTGCTTATTTGATAAAAGAAAAAAAATCTTTTTTTTTCCCCAGAGTGAGTGCTTGGAGATTTTATCAATAAGCCAAAACATTCATAAATAATGTCATAATTAATTTGCTCAGTAATGTTCAACTATAACCCTGCTGTCAAATATAAAAGATGCCAGTGAGTCTGCCGAGACAGTTGACTTGAGATGAAGTCATGCACCTGCCCCCTTTCTGTCTCTCGCTGTCTTCAAACTTATTCATCTGCTTTTAAATGTCAGAAACATCTTCAGGCTTTCTTCTCTGTTTTTTTCTGCTTGTTGATTTTCAGTTTATATTCCACCTTATAGTAAACCCCACATTTTTGGGATTCTTTTTCTTTTTAATTTCATGTTTTTTGTTAACATTTCAAATAAAGTTCTTACGGGTCAATACTTACATTGACTTGTAAGTATTGTAAGGGGGCCCAGTGAGCAGCGCGTGGAGTAGATGTGCTTTTAAAGGCTCTTCCATGCTAAACACTAAAATTTACCATTTTAACCGCACTCCCTTATCTCATGTATTTCCTGATATATTCATTGCAGTATGACAAATTTATTCTAACATCTTGCCAAAAAAAACCAACCAAACAAACAAACTTGAAAGCACTTGAATGGCTGTGAGTATCTTTAGCTTTGGACAATGCTAATACTGCTAACAGGGATGAGTTATTGCTAAACTAGGAGAAGTCTCATGACTAGATTCTCTGATACAAGAGTGAGGGTTTGATAAAGAGGAAAAAACTCTTCATAGTTCTCATTAAAGAATGTTGGACAAGGAGTAATGCGTCGAGGAAAAGGTCCTGGACAACGAGAACTGTAAAACCTGTATGAAAAAAATTTTCCAGTCTGAAAAATGAAAGCAACATTCTCAGTCTCAAGATTGATGATCCTCAAGGGTCGGTCATGCAGGAATGATATTAATATTGAGGTGAAACGTAGTTGGTTTAGCAGGTGAGATAATGAGACAGAAAAAACTTGAGAAGTTTAGTTGTGGAATTCAATTAAATGGTATACATGGGGTTGTTGTCTAAAATAATATTAGAATAAAGCTTAAAAACAATAATGGAAAAACATACAGAGATGTATGGTTGACTAAACAAATATCCTTGAATGGTTAAAATATTTTACTAGTGATCCAGAGAAGTAGGACAGGGAACAGATGAGGGGTCCCTAACCGACATGCGAAATCAAACTGTAAATTACATATTTGTATAATAAAAAACTTGTATACTGAAAGAAAAACCAGCATTGCAGTAATGACTCAGCTGGCACTACGTTAACTAGCGTCTTTAAATGTCAGTTAGCTAGCTCATGTGTAGCATATTTGATTTGCTGACTAGCTAGCTGCTGTACAAACACGTTTTATTTTTTGTTAAACTTTAATGCTACAGATGAAGTTTATTAAGCTTGGTAACGTCATCTAAACATGACTGGATGTACTGTAGTCCTTTGTGGCTTTAATAGTTCAATTGAAGTTGACCCTATTTAGCTGATAAATTAAGCTAGCTTGTCATAGTGCTGTGTAGCTACTGAGGCTACGCTAGGAGCCTGTCAAGTGTTATTTTAAAAAACTTAAATTAAATGGTGGCTCTGAGGATAACGATCATTCCTGCCCAATAAAATCATGATATTAAAAGGATTTATGTCGCCTCTATTTCAAGATGGGACTAATAAGAGATCTTTTTTATTTTCCACTATTTTTTAAATTGTTTTTTTTTTCTTTTTCTTTTTTTTTTACATAAAGCGTGTTAACGGTTTCGTCGAGATTACTGACTGAAATTTTGGCAATGCTCCACCCAAGTGTATCTGTCAGAAATAGAAATATATGTGATGTGCAAACTGGATTATTTTAACCTGTTTAGCATGACCTCTTATATCCAAGTGAAGTCATTCCCATGACTTTATCTTATATACTTATTAGATTAATTTCCTTAAGGAAAAATTAAGGCTTTGGCATGCAGGTGACACATCAAAGACTCTTAAATGAAAATCCTTAGGGCTCCGATTTGTCTGACTGTTTTTCTCACACTGTCTCCTGCTCAGAGTCGTCCAAGCTGAGCTTATGGCTGTGGGAAAATGTTTTGTGAAATATGGTAGAGATTGCAATTATACACCCCAATTACATTGTATATTCAGACATCACTAATGTCTGTCAGCTTTTTTACTTTAACAAATTTAGGACTGTTTGTCATTGTTTTTTTTTTTCTTTTTCCATTTGACCAAATTATTTTGAAGCCCCATAGTTATAATGATCCCTCCGCTACAGAGAAAAGGGATGGGGTGGGGGGTGGGTGGGGGTGAAACAAGAACAAATAAATCCTGTAGTGGTTTGTGTGCATTACAACTTCCTCTAGAAAAAAAAAAACAGTATTACAGGCTAATGTGATATGTTCTGGTAATGTGCTTTTATAACGAGTAAATCACTTTGTGTCACGCTTATTATTATTATTGTTATTACTTTTAATCCCTAGAGGACAGATATTACATATTTACATCTTATGCAAGTAAAGTAACAACTCTTTAGAATAAATTACAGGCACATGCAAACATTCATTAGGGAAGTGGCTTTCAATTAAAATCTTGGAAGGTTGTTTTATTGAAACAAATGCTCTGAATTTCGTTCCTTTAATAACCTCCTTTCCTAATGGCTAAGAAGACTAGGGATTAACCAGCAATCAATCTCTTTAGCGCTTTAGCTCAGAAGAGTAATAACAGCTTCTATTAGACTTTCAAGATTTTTTTTTCCTTTTGCTTGTGGGCCTATACCATTAAGCTTAATCAGTGTTTCTGGCTAATTCAGATGGTAGACTAATGGCAGGTCTGTGTGTTTACACAGCTAATTCAGGTCAACATACTGTAGTAAATTGTGTCCCAATAATTGCTCTTAATTTTTGTATGATGAATCAGAGGCTTGTAAGAGAGGGGGTGAGAGAAAGGACGACTTAAAGGGAAAGATGTGCAGCAAAAAAATGCAATAAAAGACAGAAATAATGAAGTAAGACGAATTGAACTTGCACAGGGTCTTAGGAAAATAGACCATCTGGGGAGGGGGTATAGGGGTGTGTGAAAATGATGAAAACAGGTAACGTTAATATAAATTTTAAAATGCAGTGGCACCTTGCAGCACAGGTTCCAGTCTGTGCCCGGGAACAAACAATAAAATTGACTCTGGCAGAAGGAGATTAGCCTCAATGTTCCTCTCAGGGTAGAGTAGCCAGCCATAGCCAAAGCAGGGTCTCGCTTCAGCAGCCGGAGACCCAGCTGCCAGGACCTTTCCTTCTGCTTCTCCATTTCACCTCTCCTCTGATTTTTAGCTGACCCAGTCTCCTCGCATGCTTTCATGATATTTACTGGGGGTACATCGAGGGGTCAAACGTGACTGGGTTGTTGTTAGAACAGTTCATTCTTCCCTTTTTTAAGTCCTGGCATGTGGACTGTGTCTGTCCCGCTGACTGTTTAAGGCTTGAAAGTGGGCCAGAAGGTCTTGGAGATGACTTTTATATTAGCTGTTAAAACATAAAAGTACTGTAATGGTGAAGATGCAATGTGTGTGCCAACATTAATGATCAGGAAATGTGTACAGTAGCATAATTCTGAAGAAAAACTTGAATATGGCTTTAGCACAAAAAACAAAATATCATATCAAGACCTGTATAAATACAACTGAACCAACACTTACTTTCTATTTCAAGGTTTCCATATTCGCAGTTATGTTTAAAAGCCCATTTCCAACAGGACTGAAATGACAAAAATTTCTCATTAAGGATCTTGATATTTGTAGGATTTCCACTATTCTTTGATTCTCATGTTATTTTTTATTTGTATTTTCAATATTATGGTTAATTTGTTGTCATCAAAACAAGAAAATAGTGAGAACTGATGTGATTCTGCAGAGGGTGTGTTACAAGAGTGGGTTAGAGAATAATCTAAAGTGAGTATTACAAGCCATTTAAATGTTCTGCAGACTGAGTCATAAACTAAACTAATTCAGTTTAATATTTGCACAGCTATGAATGAGCAAGCTCTCCAGTAATGCATGATGGATTTCATCTACATCTGTGCAAAGACAGACATCAGTAGTTCATACGGTAGAGGTTCAAACATAGGTGGCAGTGTGGTGGACCTCGGTAATAATCAGGTCTCATGGATAGGAACCATGTTGTATCCATTTGGTCCTGAGATTATGAGAAACAATAAGTCAAAGCTGGCTTTTGATCAACCATATGGATGGAAGACTGTCCTTGGTGCTGCAAAAACAAATATCACCCCTGTGTCTCATAACTCTCCTACCATTACTGAGAATGGTGATTTGGTATTGATTAGGTTTCATGAGAGCCCACCGCTCATCCAGCTTATTGTTCCACAGGACAGAATGAAGGTTTGTCCTCTCCTGAGTCCCGTGGCCTTGTGCATGCTGTGTTATCTGCTGTTATGGCTTCACAGCAGCCTGTGCCCTGAATCGACGATGGGGCTCATGACTCAGACACCATATTGTGCGCTTTGTGATAAAGCAATTATTTCCCATGGCCCTGCGGACTGAAACAAAACGTATCCATCTCTATGTTGATGCTTCTGTGTTTCTCTTATTTCTCTCATTGTCTAGGTTGTTGTTTTGGGTCAGCAGATGTGCAATGGCCTTGTTTGTAATTAATCCATCTGTCACTGAAGGGAACAAGGGTTATACGACACACACACAGCTCTCAATGCTTTAAGAAGAAAACAAACAAACAAAAAAACAATCTTACACATCAGCTGTGTGAGCATGAGGCCACACATAAGTGCATGCTCATTTGAATCTGCTCATCATACGTTCATGTTCACTTTTGCAGGTACTAATTGAAGCAACCATTTCCAGAGAGCGGCGAGGTTACATCGCTATAGATGACATCATGGTGCTCAACTATCCCTGCTGTAAGTACCACTTCTGACAATGGTTTGCAATTACGCTGGTGCTGCAGGAGACAGGCATTTGGCAAATTGTAGGACGGAAATCTATTTCAAAGCAACACGAAACATAAACAGGATTAGACAAAGACTAATAGCAGATTTATCTTTTAATATTACCTCTGCGGGTTGCAGGTTGTCCTGCAGCATCAGCAGTGCTTTTAAAACCCCGGGACAGACAAATGCCAGCAGTCGCTTCCACCTGACAGCACACATCATTTTGCCTCAAGTGTGCTTTGGTGATAAATACAGTCATGTGAAAAATAAAGTGGACTTATTGTCACTCCTGAGGTTATAAGAGCATGATAAAAAAAAAAAAAATCTGGTCCTTTCCAGGTCTTAAAATCTGATGAATAAGAAATAACATGTTAAACCTTGCCTTTTTTTTAATTAAAAAAAATAAAACTAACTAAATACACACTATAATTCAGTATTTTGCTGAACCACGTTCAGCTGTGGCAGTTTGAAGTAATCATTTTCTGAACTGCATCATCAGTCTCACAATGTTGGTTCAGTTCCTTGAGGTTTGAGGGCACTGGTTTCAGCGAGGATCTCATAAGATCAAGGTTTGCACTTTGACTGGAGCATTTCAACACTTTGATTCTGATTGAGAGCTGCTGGTGTATTTGGGATCATTGAGTTCTTGCATAACCCACTGTGACCTCAGATTTAGCTATCGAACTGCTGACCTCACATTTGACTCTAGATTACTGGGGATGTGTTGTTGCTAACATCATGTAAAAAAACAGACCAAGAGTTTTTATATTGTTGTATTTAATAAATTACCGACATAATTTTCAAGCTAAGTCGACAAACAGCTTGTTTGGATCTCAGAACATTCATACAAGGATCTTTTAAGCAATTTTTAATCACACACAGTATCGTGCACACAGGCAACACAACAAATAAACCAGAAAAACTTAGATTTTAACCTATAAAGACCGTTTTCAGAAAAAAACAAACAAACATCCACATTCCAAAGACGGGGTCTTGAAGATATCGCTGCCATGTTTATATTTGGTGACTTTTGCTGTAAGACAGGTATTAGTATTACTCTGCTTTTTAGTCAGAACTCACAGCACTTGTTTTGGGTTTGAAGCTTGGAAGACATAAGTGTTGCAGCATGTAGTTTCACAAATTTTATGGCAAATTGGATTCTTCTGCTGCTCATCTGACACTTGGAAACCTGAACCATCACCAAATATTTGCATTGTTGTTTTTAGTTTTATCAAGTAGTGCCTCTTTGGTAGCTTTGTAGTAGCCTAGCAACTGCGTCCGTCACTATGCTGCTGCTGCAGTCGAGGCAGGTTGAAGATCTCACAAGTAGAGAAGAAATAGGTGGACCTGTGACTCCACGAGTCTAATTTTAACAAACATAAAGTGTATGGCTTTAGGATTTGATTACATCTGGTTGTGTCTTTTCTTCGTTACTCTTGTAGAAGCAGTAAAGGTGTACTTGGCTTGTGTCTTTGTGTTTCTGAAGTTGTATTTACCTCATTTTAAGACCTACTGGGTACCAGATGTGTTCTTAAATATTCTTTCTTGAAACATAAAGCCTTAGGATTAAGGAGGATAAGCTGTTTTTTCCACATGACTGTATCTTACTCATTTTATTCTTCAGAGCTCTCTCTGAAGGTTCTTACAATTTCATGTTCTCCTGAACACAGTTACGTACAGAGTGGCTTTCCCACTGAAGCTTTAAGAAACTGCCATCTCTTCATGGTGGGTTTTTCATAGTGTAGGGCTTCCTGTAGCAGAGGACATTTCATGTCAGCTGAGGAAAAGTTAGTGTAGCAGTTCAGTGTGTTGTCAGCCCCAGCGGACCTTGTGTAGAACATATTCACTAAGATCCCTGAGCTTAATACCTGGACAAAACTTCTCACTGTCACCCTCCACCCTCCACCCCCCTTTCAGCCCACTGCTGAACACAGAGCCTCTTGTCAGCACATTTGCCAACCATTGTACGCAAGGCTTTCAGCTGACTTACAGTCACTGACACAAACTTAAAAGACAGTTCTCTCTCATGGGGATCATTGCTATCTCTCTGGTTATATTGGGTGGATTTTGATTGATAGAGACTTTTCAGGGGTGTTATGTTACCAACGATACCCCTGTGGTTTTATCAAATGAACACCAGCTGTGAGACTGGGTCGCACCCTTACAGCATGCATACCACCCAGTTGGCCAACCTGTTACGCAGCAGATGGTATCTTCAGACTGCTCCCACTGTGGCCATTAAATAATTAAGGCACTCATCAGGACCTGAGCATGCCTTATGATGTGGCACATGGCCAGCCGGTATCACTTGGCAGCCAGGAGTGTGGGAGAAGGAGTGAAAAGCCAAAGGGAAGTGTTAAAAATAGAGTAAACGTATAAAAACGTCCTCATTATGAATTCTGGTTAATATGTGGTTGACATTTCGGTTGTATTCTCCTGAGTCTTTGACTCTGAAATCAGTGTTGGAGTCCAATGAAATATTTATCACGCTAAAGAGTCCCGAGGACAAGATCTGACACATTTCGCTGTATAACACTTCAGCCCTTACAAACTCTAGGGTATGTTCTTTTCCACATGCATTCATTTCAGTGTTTGTTTACTGTATGTGTGGCTCTCAGGCATAAATTATGAATTATCTTCAAGAAGAGGAGTCATTCAAAGGAAATGTGGCCACATGTGAGGTACAAATGCAAGCACTTTCCCCTTACTTACCCTACACAAACAAGATCAAGAAATTGTCATCTCCCTCTGCACAAAAGCAGTCCAGTATCACGCAAAACCAAGCAGGATGTGAGTGAGCCCAAACATTTGCTTCTCCCTGATGCGTCAGCTCCGCAGTTGCTCTGCCATCTCATCCTGTCAATCAACCGGAGTGACACGCCGACATGTCCTACCCCGTTTCACAGTGATGGCTGGCAGCGCTACTGGCATTTACCCAGTGATTTGGTTCTGCAGGGGTTTGGTTCTCACTCCTCTATTGTTAATTGTGGAGTCGGGTGAGAGGGCAACTCCCACACGGTGACTCATTCGCAGCTCCGCACAGGATGCTGGGACATTATTAGTCAAACAGGATTGATGCGAAACTGTTAGTTTTCTTCAGCAAACTCTCTCTGACTTTCTGTTCATGTATAAACTGATGTTGTCTGTTTGCAAGATGTGTTTTGCAATGGATGCTGGGAGGTCCTCTGCACACATTTATATTGACAATATTTTAAAGGTATAAAAGCATCTTTTTTTGTATTACATTATATTACATTGTATATATCTGTTTGTTACGTTGTACATATCTGCATTTGAAAACTACTGAAACTTGTGTTAAAGAGATCAAAGGATTGTAAAAATGCATTAAGTTTATCAAAAGACACCAAAACAATTTTATGTGTTCCTTCAGTTATTCAAGTAAAAGATAATGAAACATAGTGAAATGAATAGCTGCTTTAGATGTCAAATCAAACTATGAAATAAAAGAAAAATGCTCCTTAATAATCTCTGGAATTACAATGCAAATCATTTTTTCCACAGTTTGACTGTCTTTCGAAAGCATTTTTTTAAATTCCTATTAACAAAAAAAATGAAAAAGAAAAGAAGCTTGACAACCTTGCCAGTAGCTGAGCGACATTGTGAATGAATAAGAAGTACCAAAGTCCTTTAATTTAACTTTTTTTCCCCTCCTCTGTGTCTGTCTCTTTAGATAAAGCGCCACATTTCTCCAGGCTTGGAGATGAGGAGATCAATGCTGGACAAAATGCCACTTTCCAGTGTGTTGCTTCTGGAAAGGCCTCAGAAGCTGAGAAGTTCCTGTTGGAGGTCAGTGGTTTGATGGCGGGGTTTATAGCTAAATGAACGTGCGTGTCTGGAGTAGATATGTGTTTTACTGACTATTAACCTTCAGCAGTACAAAGGGAAAACTGTTTTTTGCTCCTTATCGTACCGGTAAAGTGAATTTCTTACAATTAAACCTCATCCTCGGTCTCTCTCTGATTCCTTCTAGCTCAGTCTGCCTTGTGTAAATTTTCCTTGCCGCGGCTGAGCGCCGTAATAAACCCGGCACATATCTCAGCAGTTTCTTCTCAGATGTGCTGTGGTACCCACTCTCATTGATTAGAACAGTCGTGACTCACAACATTGTGAATGTGCTGCCACTCTTTGAAACCCAGACTTTATGTCACTTTAACCCTCTTGTCTGTGGGAGGAGCTGAAAGCCTTGTAGGTATGTGGTCTTGGGACAGATCCCTCTTTACAAGGAACCAGTTGGGAAATCCCGTTTGATCCAAGGATGCCCTAAGGGTCTTTGGGCACAAATGTGCATCTTCACCATTGAGAAGCAGTCTGTTTACATAACACAATCAATATCTAGCGTCTTTTTAAATATACATCTTCTGCTTGTTGCTTTGTGTCGCTTTGTGTTTGTTTTCTGTTGCCCACTTTGTAGTCTGATTGACTTTCCAGCCAGAAATTGTAACTTTTACTTCAAGCAGAGGCTCTGGCCCAGAGGCACAAGTGTAGTCATGTTAGACTGCTCAGTGAAGCAAATCATTAAGTTACATTGAAGATTTCCTTCCCAATCACAGTCAAGTAAGTGGAATGTGATGCCCTAAATAATCAGTGCAACACTTTTGTCTCTGGCTTTTAATTATGTGTCCCAGATCTGTTAGTGTTTAAATAAAGATGGTGAAAACAAAGATTTAATGCTGTGAAAGCTGCGCAGGCCTTGAAGTCTCTTCACTTCACTGTCTTTGAAGAGTTGCTCTGCTTTTAGGAGTCCTCAGCTTTCTTCACTCGATAAAAACTACTTTGTTTTGGCGATTTTTTTTTTTTTTTTTTTTTTCCTTCATCTACTGTGGCTTTTTCTGGGAAGGTCGGGCAAGTCCACATGATGTACAGCTCTGGTGGGAGTAACTCAAAAATCTGTCACTTCATGTGGTCCAGATTTAAAGATCTAAATGTCATTGTTTTATAGAGCCTCCTTTTATTTTCCCGTGACACTGCAGCCACACATTCAGTGCTCTCGCCAACTTCTCACCACCCACCACAGCCAGCGTTAATCATGGTCGACAGAGGCAAGCCTCCTGCATTGTTTAAAACCAGAAGTTGTTGGATTTAGGTAATTGAAGTGTGCTCTTTTACACCTCTTTGAACATCCACCCACTTGGTCACAACAGAAGGATGAAGACAAATGCTTTGGGTAATTACAGACGCCTGTTGTAATGAGATCTCCAGGCCACTGGAACCCCCCCTTCTCTGCCTTCAGCTGTCCTCTTCACCACGTTTCAGTCTTTCACAGCCTGTCTTGCTGCGTTCTCTGTGTGAACACAAATCAATGTTTTTTCTGTTGTTCTGCACCTGCTATGTTGATTGTGACTGCTGCTCCAGATGCAGAGCCTCGGCTGCACACGCCTGCCAGATTAACAGATCGTTGAGTTGTTTCTTCGCCAATTAGCCACAACCAGATTGTTTTGCTAACATGAAGCGATGTCATGCTTATTTGATTTCTCCTGATTTCTCCTGCTTCCAGTTTTTAATCCGCAAGGTTGGTGGCAAAAAGGAGATACCAAAAAAAAAAAAAACCCTCAAGGCTGCAAGAGTGTATGATTAAGTTTTTCTTTTTTGTCTTCCAGCGGTTGAAAGATTTGTGTCCTGCTTAACCCTAATCAGCGGGTTTCGTGTTTGTTTTTGTTTGCAAAAGGCTTGGTGCAACATTTACGTGGTCTGTGGTTTTTTTGAGGACCTCAAATCCAAACCCAAAGGCCTCATTGTTGATCCACTACGTTGACAGGCTTTAAACTGTTTTAAAACTGACAGATACAAAATATCGCAACTCTGGTATCCCAT
This sequence comes from Zenarchopterus dispar, assembly GCA_028564865.1. Lineage (NCBI taxonomy): Eukaryota > Metazoa > Chordata > Actinopteri > Beloniformes > Zenarchopteridae > Zenarchopterus > Zenarchopterus dispar. The sequence goes on along the minus strand of JAOWBL010000008.1, from coordinate 191,844 downwards.
TCCACACAAAGAAAACTGCCTGCAAACAGGATGAATTTTTTTAAATGTCAGATTCTGTTGGATTGGTTGAGAGACTGTTAGCTTGACATGTGTAGTTTGTTTTTTAATGGTGTGCAACAATTTGAGAAATCTCACATAGAAAAAGCAAGATGAAGCACAAAACATTGCCATGGATCTCTGCCTTTCCACGTCTCTGTTCACAACTTTTTTCTCTTTCTAAACCAACTCCCTTTGTTTACAAGTGTTCTTTTTCTTTTTATTTCTTCTGCTTTATGTTAAAACAAGCCTCAATTCCTACTCTTTGCTTTTTTTGTTTCATTTGTTAGCCTCTAAGCTAAACTGATTAAACCTGGATGCATTAAAGCTGCTCTCCTTCCCATCTCCAACTGCTGAGCGGTTAAATGCTTTTGTCTGAATAATGTTGCACGCTGAGGACGACTTAATTTGTAGATGGGATACATTAGAGCAAGGCGCTCGTGACATGCATTACCCCTTAATCAGCATTATTTTAACAAGATTTCATTTATTTTTAATAAAGCATGCCTGACTGTCACATTGTGAGATTAAATCAGTTAGATGGCCGTTCATTCCTAATTAAATTGTACGCAGTTGGACAATTCTCCATTTTAATCGCACATCCTTAATGAGAACTGACCCATATAGCAATAACTCAAGTGTACATTGTTTTATTATTAGTTTAGTGTCCCAGGAGTTCACACAGCAGTAACTGTGTACAAGGGTTAAGTACAGTTTAGGTACTGATCACGTGTGTGTGTGTTATTATGAGAAGTTGGATGTTGTGTGTAAAAGTATAACTATGATAATGAAACCATAAGACATAGTAAATTAGTACATAGGTAATGTAGTTGCAGTTCAAAAACAAGGAAATGGGAAAGGAAAGAGACACGAAATAAAATTTAAAAAATGGAAAAGGCAAGGAAGAAATAAGGTTTTAAAGAGAAAACTGAATAATGGGAAACATGAGACACCTGTAATGCTTCATCATAAAACTATTCGTACACAAACCTTCTAGGTTCCTCCCATGTCTTAAAATAACCAATAAGTGATGGAGCCAATTTTAGCCGAAGAGCCGGGCAGACAGGGACACTCCCCCAATTTTGTAACAGAATATCTGCTCACAGTCACGATGAGCGCTACCCAGCGTGTGAAAGTGGTTGTCTTCTGGTGTCCTTCGGGCCTGCATTACAAATAGGGGGGTATCAAGTCTGAGAGGAGGAGCCATTTATCATGCTGCCAGAGAAGTTATTATGAAGAGACTTTATCATCTTGGATTAAGGGATGTGTGACATCTTGGTTTTGTACAATTTATACAAGGAAGCAACGGTAAAGATGTGTCAGCCTTTAGTTTAAAAATATTTGTCACAAATCTCCCAATGTAATTGAGATGTAATGCTGTGGTTATGGAGTATCCCTTTAGAAATACTTCATTTGACATATTGCAAATACAGCTACACGAGCATGAGAAGAAGTCCATGTTTCTGTGCACAGTGACAACTTTGAATGGGTGACATATACCTGTGTGTGTAATTGAGGGGCTGATGATGACCCATCCTGTTTTTCTTGGCCCTGTCCTTTTCCTGCTTTCCAGAGACACAATGGGGACATTTTAACAATGGCGTCGGTCAAGCACCTGAGCCACCGGCGCTTCGTGGTGTCTTTCCAACTGGATAATGTTCAGCGGTCCGATCAAGACCTTTACCGCTGCGTCACCCAGTCCTCCAGGGGCTCTGGGGTCTCCAACTTCGCTGAACTTGTCGTTAAAGGTAAGTGCTTCCTTTTCTTCACCTCCTAAGCTTCCAGCATGACTTCTAAATCCATAAAACAATAGAGACTGTAATTATGGAGTTGGACTTCTGTTTATAAGAGCATTTTTGAGTCAGCTGTGCCAAAGCTCCCCATGCACAGGCATGTAATTGGTCTTTTGTGTAATTTAGAGGAGTGGAGAAGAGACTCTTCTTTTGCAAAGTCCCTTCTCGAAACAGCGTTCATGCTTTTCTTCTCCTTGTCCCGTATTTGTGAATGAGAGTTTGGTCAGGGTGCACGTGGAGCTGTCTCATTTTCAGCCTGCAGCCCTGGTGGGACCTGCTGGACCCTCACAGACTGGTCCAGTTGACCAAACAAAGGAAGCGTGATTTAACTGTTAGGGTTTTATCCAGGTCAGGCTCACTTATCCTGGTTGAATAGGTTTTTTTCTGTTTGTTGGATACTGTTGTGAGATTCAAAGTTAAATTGAAAAACACCATCTGTGACTAAAAGTCACAAAAAACTATTTTTTGATTTGGAAAAATCCTCAACCACAAAGAGTATACTACTGACTTTTAGATGGTGAGCACTGCCTCCTGGCATGAGTGATTTCCTGAGCTCCAGTTGTCAAACAGGCTGCCATCCTGAGCTCTTCAACTTTCTGTCAAAAAGCTGCTCACTTGACTCGGACTCCTTCAGCCCCTGTCATATCATGAGCCACAGATGGTGACCCCACTCTCATTACTCACTACAACCCCGCCGCCTGACACCACTCTGACAGCATAGTAATGACATGGCAGTGAAATAGTTTGATGGCATAACAGAATCTAGCCCTCAGCTAAGTGTAGATGAGAGAGGGAATTAAGAGCGTCCTCGACTGTGTGATTCTTCTAAAAGACTGATGCAAGGACAGAGGGGAATGAGAACCAGTTAAAAGGGATCTTTCTTTTTTAGTTCTGTTTATTTTAATGTTTCCATCTTCATTAATCAGTCAATTAAGTGGTGTAGTAAAGCCTGAAATGCATCAACAAATGGTGGGCGGGTGGCATAATAACATCCATTTCTTTCGTATGCAGTTCTAAGTGGCAAACCTAAAGACTTGTGCCTGTCTGCAATCATCATATTAGGATTGTCAGAGGTACAGTAGTCTGTTGGCATGCAAATGTTGACATTTTGTCAAAGATCTGCTGCACTTAAGTTCAGCTGCTTTTGTGGCCAAAGATTTTCTGTTTTATGCTGATGTTGCATGAAGGAAATCCTTCTCATTACTTTGGAAACATGGGTTGGTTTTAGTGTTGTGTTAAACTCATTGCTACTCGACATTATTGAGATATTTTCTGTTACTGAACCCCTCCTCCTTCCCCCAACCATTAGCTTCCTGTAAACTAGTGAATAGAGACCTGTAAAATCCAATTTCTTGTCCCCATCAACATCAGCAAAAATAATCATGTCTGTGTGGCTTTGGGCTTATTTACTTCTTCATATGGAGAACAAAGCTTCACCGTGTGCAGACGTGATAACCAGCTGTTTAACTGTTGGACTCATCATCCTCCTTATTAGTTCAAGGGGACATATTATGAACTTTTTATCATTACCTTTGTTTAAATCTGAAGGTATGTCATCAGCTGTTTGGATCTGTGGAGGGCTCAGCTCAGAGTTACCCAGCCTCCACTTTTTATCTTCTCCTATCATTTTCACCCAATTTCAACTTTCAAATCATGATGCATTCACATCTCATTACCTCAGATGTGGGAAGTTGACATTTTTAGATTTTTTTTTGTGTTGCTGAAGGCAGCAAATTCAAATCAGCATTAAAATAAATCACTCAAATAAATGATCTAATAATGTGCTGCTATTACTTTCACGTCTCATATCCGGGGTTGGAAATCTGACTTCACTTTTTTTTTTGCCTTGAATTCAATTTTGTTAATTGCACCATTAGTTGCATCAGCATCACTATTTGCAATTATCAATGAAAAGTAGACCACGTAAGCAACAGTTAATATAGGCCTCTTAAAAGAAAGAAAATTTAAAAAAAAAATGCCCAGGAGAATGTAACAACAGTGAAAATCTCCTTTGAGTCTGGTCTATTTTTGTAATGTAGCAAACATTAAAAATCATGAAATAAATAATAAATAAAAAGCAAATATTACCATCCTTCTTTGCAGAAAATCACGCATTTGATCCTGACTGCCATCAAACATGCATATTCAGAGATATTCAGCCTCTTAAATCATGATATTAACCTCTGTAGTTGACTGGGTAGGCTGACAATAGCTGTGAAAGAAATAATGGAAAAAAAAACAAGCAAAAACATCCAGCTAAAAGAAAGAGATCAAATGTGAAATAAACAAAAATATAATACATATTTACTGGAGCTCCAAACTTGCAAAGTGGAAGGATTGAGTGAGTTGTGGAAAATGTAATCACTCTGTCTGCTTTCCTTCTGCCTAAAGTTGTCCTTTTATTAAGGACGAGTCAACACAGCGATGATGTGCTGCAGGGTAATGGAAAGGTATAGAACAGAGGTGAGGCGCTGGTAATGTTTAAAACCCACAGAGAGAAGGGCCATAAAAGACAGAGGCACCTCTGCAGGAATGAAGGATTAGTCACAGCCACAGATCTTACTCTGATCTTTTCTCATGCTTTGTCCTCATTTCTTTTCCATTCCCATTCCTCACTCACACTGTTGCCCGTGTAATTGTTCAATGGTTTGGATCTGCCTGCCGGTGACATTTGACCGGTGGGCTCTGGAATTAATTCTTGGTTTGGCGATCTTGTCCGACAGTGATGCAGAGTCTCTTCTTTTATCGCGGTGAGAAACTGTGAGGACGGAGACGGCCCTTAATCCCTCAGTTACAGAGATGTCACATTCATTTCACTGCATGTGCAGCTGTTCTTTTCCATCATTACACTGCTAAAATTTATACAAGGCTGTGAAGTCTTCTTTAATGGGTGTGACTAATTTACTATTTGAACAGAGTTTGACCTGCTGACATCCTGCGCTCTCTGGAGACACACTGGCCTTTTACTGATAGATCTGTTTGTGTAAAAGTGATCAGTAAAATTAACACTGCAACGTTATTCCCTAGATTATGCAGCTGATGCTGTTACATTACAAACACAGACTCGAAATGTGAAATGAGAAACACTGTTTGTCATCCCCTTTGACAGTACCTCCATCCCCCATCGCGCCACCTCAGCTTCTGCGTGCCGGCTCCACTTACCTGATCATCCAGCTCAACACCAACTCCATCCTGGGAGACGGCCCCATCATCAGGAAGGAGATTGAGTACCGCGCTAGTCAGTCTCCATGGTCAGAGGTGCACGGAGTCAACATGGTCACCTATAAGCTATGGCACCTGGATCCAGACACAGAGTACCACATCAGTGTGCTATTGACTCGACCTGGAGAGGGAGGAACCGGCCCTCCTGGACCTCCTCTGGTGAGCAGGACCAAGTGTGCAGGTGGGTCTCCAGGGTTTAAATCACTTCTGCACTGGTTTTCAACTGTTTCCCTCATCACAGCTTCAAATAAAACCATATGACAAGTTTATTTTTTCAGGTGCACTAGATTTTAGTGTGCCTGTGAGTTTTGCAATGGCCTGGAGTCAGATGCATGAAACTTCACGACTAAAACCATGTCTACACACTAGATAGATTATTTTTAGCTGTGTTACATGGTTCTCTTTTATAAATCTCACTCATTGTGACATTTTATGCGCATCCATTAGCCTTATTTCCACTTCTATCTTTAGCCATGAATGACTCCAGACACTCCCCTAATTGATCATTTGCATATAAAAACATTGTTTGCACCACAACTAAAAAGGCATAACAATGGGAACAACAGAAAAGAGGAAGCACATTATCACTGATTGTGAAACTGTGAAGTAGAGAAAATGAAATCAATTTCATTTGGTGGTCTCAGTCCTGAAATCAAGAACAAAACACAAAGCACTAAATGGAAAAAAGGAAGAGATGAGATGAACTTGACTTTTACAAAGATGGCAGAAGTGATATGGGACAAGAATTGACAGATCCTAATGGGTTTTTTTTTTTAAATTTTCTTTTTTCTTTAAAAACAAATCTTCCAGACTGAAGTGGTGCAGAAGCAAACATCTGTTAGATCTAACAATAAACATTTATTCCCTCTTTGAAGCAGTACAAATCTGCCACAAGAGAGAACCAGGACGGGAATCCAAAGTTACTTTGGCTGGTTTTTGTTTTTAGTTTGAACTGGAGACCTCTTCTTCAAAGTAAGACAATATTCCTTCAAACTAAATTAAAAAAAAAATTAAATGAAACTGATATTTTACCAGGAAAACACTCTGTTGTGTTGCTTTAAAGTGGCATTATAAAAGTCTTCAAGTATCACAAGAGCACACAACTAGATTTTTTATTGCATTCAAAATTAAATGAGAGTACATTATAAAAACAAAACATAAAATCCAAAATCATAAAAGTTGCATTGTCACACCAGTCTGAAGAAACTGACACTTATGTTTCATAATAACTTTTTTTTCTTCTAGATTCCTTTAAAAACACATTTGTGTAGTTCGATGCAAGTGTATGTTCTGGACATTCCCACTACACATTCTTCCTTCATAAATATCTGTTTGTGGGTTGGAAAAGACATATGCATGCATTTTGTATGTACTCATCATTCCTACATTTGGTCTGTGGAGTTGTAGGTTCTGTATATATGTTTTATGAGGAAAAACAAACAAGAATAATTAGAAGCAACTAAACATTATGATTCCCTGCAGAAATGCGGTTGCTCATACCACACGCAGGGTGGTGACTGAAGTCCCACCTCCCTGTTTTCAGCCATATTAGATGCTGTTTAATTTAAAGCAAAATGAAGGAGTTTTTCTCATGTTAAAATATCAGTTTCAATTTTGTTTGACGGACTATATTTGAAATGACTGGAGGATGCTTTATGTCACTATATCACAAATCAATAACAATGAAACTAGTGCACAGAGCTACAGAGGACATCACGACTGAGGTGACTGAAATACTCAAAAAACACATGATGGAAGAGAAAACGAGAGTGACCAAGGAGGCAAGGACGAGACCAAACAAGAGTAAATCTGAGACATGATCCAAATGTCAAATGGCATACGCTGTCTACTATGTGTGTACTTGCATGGGCAGTGTGCAACCAAGTGCTGTCCCATTGTAGAAGAACTGTTGTAGCAGAAGTGACAAGGTCGAACTTTATTTATCCAAGCCACCTACATTATATGTGTAACCCCCCACCCCTTTTATGAGACTTTAAACTGTACCATCGTTGGCACTGAAGACAAATTGCCATCTTCTTTTTAACGAAACGCAGAAAGATTGTCTCACAGTGTATGGCAACAACTGAGGTCAAAGTATGTATTGTGTGAAGTGCTCCATATTCAAACTTTTGCTTTGAGCTCACCATCCAGGTACTTGTAGTGCACTTCATTAAGACAGACTTATCAATCTGTATATACTTTTGGACTCAAAATAGTAAGTATAAAAGGTATACATATGCAATTTGTAACACACTTTTGTTGTCAATGAAACAGAACCTCCATGACAATCGGAGGACACATTAAGTTAATAATTAAAATATTTATTTTTGTGCTCACCAGAGCATCATCAAAGTGTATATTTTTGCCTGTGTAAGTTCTTAATTTTGCAAAAACTCCACAGGCAACCTTTAATCTGAATAATATTGAGTAAGTACTTCCCATATTGATGGACCATTATCTTACTCTGACTCACATAACATGTAGTGTGCCACATTGATGTGATGCAGCATTTGTTTGTTTGAATGAGACACCACAAGTAGGGATTGTTCATTGAATTTCTAAGTTGATGCACTTGATTAAGTTTGCAGGAATACGCATAAATAAGTCTTATTTGCATGTTATGAAATCACTTTAATAAAGATCCTCTGTTCAGTATCTGATGCTCAGCAGCCACGTGCCGTAACTTCAGAGAGTCTTTCATTATAAGGCCGAATTGGTCACGATAATCTGCTGAATATTAAATCAGAGAGGAGCTGATAGACAAGCTCTGACTCAGTCACTCCATCTACTTATCACATAAGAAAAGGCACATTTGTTATCACTGGTGTTCTCTGAACTCTGGAGCTGCAGAAGACTGAAAGCTAGAGTTTAATTGCTCCTTGCATTGCAATATCTGTTAGAGGGTTATTTAAAAGATAACAGCTAACTGATTGCAGGAGCCTGCCCAGAGCAGGCGTCTTTGGTGCATACTGAAGAAGAGAGAATTTCGCCAGTATAATGAATTGACATGAGTTTTTAGGTCAAAGTTTTTCTTGATTTTTCCGTGATATCAGAGAATGGTATGGCATATGGTAAGCACTGCCTCCTTGCAGCAAAAACGCTGTGGGTTGTAATCTCCCCTTCTGTGTGGACTTTGCATTATCCTGTGCTTGTGTGGGTGTACTCTGGGGGCTGCATTTTATTTCCACAGTTCAAAGAGAGGCATTTTTTTTGTCAATTGATGATTAGAAGGTGGACATTTGGCGTGGGCGTGGAACATTACCATTTCTTTCTGTGTAAACCTTGGGATGGTCAGCCCATGTCTTCCCCTGAATTGGCTGTGATTGACTTTACGCCCTGAAATGACTGTAAACTGTATAGCATGGTCATAATTAATGGATCAAAAAGTGGAGTAAAAGCCCTGTTGTAAATTAGATAAAAGCCCAGTATGTATATATATTTAACCAGCACTCCAAAAAACACTCCAGAAGTTTAGTTTGGTTAACTTTCATGTCACAATCATGAGCAATTTTTGAAGATCATCTTCCTGTTCCTCATATTTGAAGAAAGTAATCTGGATGTGCAGTAGAATTCAAAAAGTTCTCCACTCATGAATGCTTTTACCTCTCCGCCTACCCTGCAAGCGCAGGTGGATTCTCATTCGAGATTATAAACATGAAAGACTCTATCTGTCCAGGCAAAACACAAAAGTTTGGACCTATAAGGATCCTTTACTGGCAAGTACATGCAGGTTTCTGATGTGATCACAATCAGCACTTCTGGCTCTGATTTGGCAGCGTCTTGCTCTGTGATGAAACATGCTGGATTGGATTGGAGACTGGACTGAAGATGGAGAGATGTGCTCCTTTAACTGGTTAAGGCTATGCCTCTGCAGACACTGTGTGTTTGTCCTTGACACAGCTCCACACACATCTGCTTGGTTGTAAGTGTTTTGCTGCCTCTTGATGATGGCAGTCCCAAAAACTTTTGGAGCAATCTCCAGTGAAGGTCACTCTTGCTGTGGTTCGTCCTTCAGCTTCACTCTGCCACAGAAAGATACTTGGTGGACCAAAATCTAACTTTCTGCTTTTTGTTAGAGTGAAACTATTTGTTAAAAATTAACCATCTGAGATTGTGGTTGTTGTCTGAGGTTTTTGCCTGGTCATAGTCATTCTTTCTGTTTTGTGCATGTTATCCTCTTGTCATTCAATTAACATTCAGTTAGAGTCATCTGTGAAGGCTATGTTCTCTTGGTTTTTTAGAAGCTGCTAACAATCCTGGCTTTGTTGGCTGAATAGCCAATATCTTTTGCACTGAATGAGGTGAAATCAAAGCAAACAGAAACTACGAGGTACCATGAATCTACCCTTGGGGGTCCATCGTCCGAACTGATTGCACCATCTGACTGCTAATTGCTTGTATTGTCTTGGGCTGATTGGCTGAATGTCTCTTGCAATAGGCAGGAATAGATGGTTGCTTCAAGAATAAGACTGAGGTTCAAGCAGTTGAAATGAGTTTCTTCTGTAGGATGATTGGACTCTCTTTTAGAGATAGGGGGAGAAGTTCAGGAGTGGAGTTGCTTCTCCTCCACATCAAGGTGAGCCAGTTGAGATGGTTCGGGCATCTAGTTAGGATGCGTCCCAGACGCCTCCCGAGAAACATGGTTCACGCATTTCCAATCAGGTGGAGGCCCTGGGGCAGACCCCGGACATAGTGAAGGGATGACATATCTTGGATGACTTGTATTAACCTGGGAGAGCAGCAGGTGGAGGTGGCTGGGAATAGGAAGGTCAGGGTCTCTTTGCTTAGGTTGTTGTCCTCCTGATCTGAACTCAGATGACGATAGATGGGTGGATACTTCATTCTTGAACGGCATTTGCCTGTCATTTTTTAAACAGCTTACATGGAAATGGTTTTCTGTTTTAAAAAAATCCTCAGGTGCATCAGTTTTTCACCATCCATCCATCTATTTTCTAGACCCGCTGAATCCATTTACAGGGTTACAGGGGTCTGCTGGAGCCTATCCCAGCTCATGACAGGCAATAGGCAGGGGTACACCGTGTACAGGTCACCGAGTCTATCGCAGGCCCAGTTTTATTTTTTTTTTTTCTTTAATCAAGTTTCAGAAAATCGGTCTTAGTAGTGGGCAATGACACAAATGACATACCTTCTGTTTCGCTTTTTCCTGGATGGAGGGTCACAAGATCTAACGTAAAAAGAAACAGCTTCCTTCTTTCAGGAGGTATTTTGCTTTTCCTTGGATTTTTTTTACTTTTTGTGGTTGTTCTGCCAGTTTCCAGTGATACACCTCTGTGATTTGTCACAGTTGAGACACCAACAACCCCAAAGGAGACAAACAGCACACCAGACAGCTACATCAATGCTAATTTCTAAATATATCTACACACAGATCATATGAATCTGCACTATGTGTGGTATTTAATCACACATGCAAGAAATGGAGAACTCTGAGTTACCCTAAGGCATTCAGTGTGTCTTCCATGGTCATCATTCTGCTCTATGCCCAACGACTCCTCCCTGCAACACACCATCCCTCACACATCTACCCACCCTGCTCCAGCAGAGTTTCCCTTGTGTCCTCTGCAATGACATATTAAAGGTACTATCCTTGCTCAAGAAAGGTACCCCTCATTCATCAGACATTGTGTGAGAACTTATATCAGTCTCTCTCAAATCCTTGTACACCCATCCCCCACTCGAGCGACAGATAATTCACAATAAACAATTTAAAATGTGTTGACATCAAGTAAAAGAGGGGTAAATGGAGTGCTTGCGTGGTATAGAGGAGAGAGTTTAACGGTACAAAGGAGACAAAGCAATAGTAGATTCACAAAAGATGGTATTTGATTTCACCGTTCCTGAAATCGGTGTTTCAGGCAATAATGATGTATTTACATTTCAACCACTGTGACATTAGCTTGTTCAACCATGTGTGGGATAAGTATTACTGCCGTGTTTACTGAGCTGCTGAACAGGGTATTTAGATGCTGCACAAATTCAATTCAGAGGGTGTATAGGTGAAATTAATTTTGCATGTCATTGTCCCCTGTATTTTTTCCCCCAGGAAGATGAAAAGCTGTGTGTGGTTGATGGCTCAAATTGTTCTTTTGTGTCATGCACATAGATGTGACTGGCTCCTGCTTGGCTCAATCAAAGTTTATTCTTCAGTCATGGTGGAGTTACTTTAAAAATAAAATATTTTGAAAGCTAAACAATGGAATCACCTTTTCTTCAGTTATTTCCTCTTTATGGCTGTGTAAGAGACTTTCACCACCACCTGCATCCTCTGACCAGTCCTCCTAACCATCTGTCCTACAGTACCCCTACTGAGACCCCACATCCTACCTCCGAATCCCAATTGTCATTGTCCCCTTTAATGTTGACCTGATTACACTTAAGCATGAGAAAACAGGTAATGGTGTTTCTGTGGGGATTTTGAGAGAGGTGGTAATTATCCAGTGAACAGAAGGGATCCTCGGACCCTCTTTGTATTTAGAACAAAAGTTCATTTCCTGTCTCGAAGTTGTGTCCTGTCACTGTGACTAATCTCACTCATCCATGGTCATGCTGAATTTCCCTCTTTCCCAAACATGTGGCTAGCCAGTGTTACAGTACACACATACACACTCTCACAGTCTAGTGTGTCCTGTTGTGGAGGCTGTAAAACTAATGGCTGTGAATGTGAACACGATCTCCGCCTGGCTCTGATGGCCATCCAGGTGTGCTTGATGAGCCATTTCTGTGATTATCAGCACGGTGCATTAGCACAGCTTGAAGCTCCTCAAGTAAATCACAGAGGAGAGGTGAGCAGTTGTACTGCAGGTGGTCCCCAAACTGTGTTAATGGGCTTCCACCTGCTGTTGGGCCCCTGAACCTTCTGGAAAGCCCCTAACTGTGAATCTCTTGGTCTGTTAAAGGGAGCCAACAGAGGAGCTAATGCTCTGCATGACTTGATGTGTCATTCATCATGTCTTCCATTTGTAGCCCGGGCTCTGCATGTTTGGACCTTTCTGGTGTTTGGATTTTTACCCCATATGAATGCTGATGTCTGCATGTATTTGTTTCCCCTTTCTTCAGTTCTTCTACTCAGTCTTAAAGGTAATTTATGCTTGAACATCAGATGACATGTCCCACAGTGTAGCCATGCACCTCACATTTTTGTCAGTGCTGTAGTCCTTGATGTGCACCTTTCCAGAAATATAACACATCGCAGCAAATACAGACTATTAAGTAACTGATTTGTTCACGTCAAATGCTCTGTTTATATGACATACAGCCCTGCACAACTATGTCTTGGATTGAGTATTGACAGTGCTCCAGTGTAACAATGAACCGTAAACCAAAATAAAAGCAGATTTGCTTTGTCAAGCTTCTGTCTCGTATCAAAGGTTTAAGGGGCATTTAAACCATAACCTTTCATATGTTTCATTCATGTGTAGGGGTCTGCATGCTTCCCTGGGCCTTTAACCATGTTAGTACGGCTGCAGTTTTTTCACCGCAGGGTGCCTGTGGAATACAGACAAATAAGATGAGGCAAGGAGGAAGGAGCTGGCACAAATATCCACTTTGAGAACCCCCATAATGAGCACACTGTGGCCTCTTTGGTGGTGCTTCATCAACTCAGCAGTTAAATGCCACTCTTTATTTAGCTCTCAGACTGCGCAGACTATCAACTCCACCATTAAGACAATCCTCAGTCACAATGAACAATGGTACATTAACATCTCTCACTGGGTGCAGTGCAGTCTACTGCTTTGCGATTACTGTGCCCCCTCATTCATCCACCGTCACATTAGTCTGGATGAGGTTCAAATCAGAGCTCTGGTCATATTTCCATCGAGTGTGAGATGCCTGACAGCAAATTAAAAGAGAAAGCTGATGAGTGCAGAGGCCTTCAGTGTAGATTAGAAGTGTCATAAAATTTCAAGTGCTCTACCACAGCCGATAGAAGAAAATGACTAAAGAAATGAGAACGGTACTATTTCTGAAAAATATGCAGAGGAGTTCGTGTGTCCCTGCAAAGTGCAGAGCATCTCTTAAATCCACTCTGTGGGATGCTTTTTGTTTTAAAGTCAGACCCTGCTCAGTTATGTAAAGTTCTCCAGACTAATCTGTGCTGCAATGAGTCAGCGCACGAATGAAGACCTTGGCCAACAACCTCAAATTCCCTCTACCCCATATCTCTTCTGTCATTCCCTACATCCCCAGCTCATTACTCAAAATGTTCTATTAATGAGGGTAAAGCTGGACTCTACATTTGGTAGCATATTACTTGACAAGAAGGTGTTGATTGGGTTAATAATGGCCGCAGATAAATGCCTCCATTGATGTTTGGTGATTGAGGATGTCCTTGGCTTTACTTGGCCTCTCGTCAGCTTCAGACATCCTCCTGAACACTGGCTGGTTTGTACCTCTGTGTACAGAGGCTCTCTGTATCGCTCAGTGAGCCATTACATTTAAAGAGAGTTTATCAAAGACAGAGCTGTTGTTTATTTAGTCTGGTTCAGAGAAAGTCGGCGTTAACTCGCCAATGAGCGGTATTAACTTGGTATCTTCTATAAATAAGCGACATGCCATAGCAATGACCCAGAAGTAAAAGTGACCAGCGGAAGTGACTGTCCTTCTGTAACACTCACAGATTTGTGTGTGTGTTTGCACGGGGGGGTGAGTGGTGGATTAAAACCCTAGGGCAAAGAAGTATAGCTACTGAAGAGCCAACTTGCTCGGTGACAGTGAGGAGGGGACTGGTGGGAGAGCAAGAGCAACTCACAGCCTGTCCTATTAATTAGTGCAATTGGCATGAGTTCCTGTTCTGCCAATGGGAATGTGGGTGTGTAGTGCTGGCAGCAAACTGACCTCTGTGTTGGGACTGGCCAATATGGCGGTATGTAGGAGAGGAACGGCTCAAAAACTATCGAGGCGGTCCTGGGATATAAGTACATAATCATTTGCAAGCTGTTCTGTCTAAAACCAAATGAGTGTTTTCATTTTCTAAAATTAATTATTGTCCCTTCAGTGTCTGATAATTACATTTATACAGTGCCTTTCTTTTTTACCCCCCTTCTCCTTCCTCTTCTTCTCCGATGTTCCTCCCAGAGCCCATGCGACCACTTCGAGGCCTCGTGGCCTCAGATATCCAGTCCAGGCAGCTGTCCCTGCAGTGGGAGAACCTGGCATTCAACCTGACGCGGTGCCACACCTACTCAGTGTCCCTATGCTACCGCTACACCATGGCGGGAGGAGGCGGGGGCCACAACACCACCGTGCGCGAGTGCCTGGCAGTGGAACACAATGCTTCACGCTTCACGCTGCGTGATCTGCCACCCTACCACAGCATTCATGTCCGTCTGTCACTGGCAAACCAGGAGGGGAAGAAAGAGGGCAGAGAGGTCACCTTTCAGACTGAGGAGGACAGTAAGTCCCTGGAGGAGGTTCTAGAGAAGATGATATGTGGACAAAGTACAGAAAAAAAAACCGAAAGTGAAAAGTTTCAGAAAAATGCATCATCAGAGAGTAAATGGTGGAAATAAATTATCATCTGAAGTGTAATTTCTACTGTTTCCAGTGTATTACTGGATCAGCAGTAAGGAAATCAGCATGAAGTTAAATCAGCACAGAAATAAATGGATTCTTCCATGTCAACTGTAAAGCCTCCTACTTAAAAATTTAACATTTTACAACTTTTAATACTACTTTTAACTTTGATTTTTTTTTGGCGACTCTTTATAGTTTCAAAATCCCAAAATTTTACAGACATTGGGGAATTAAAAAAAAAAAAAAGAGATCATTTTCAAAATAACTGATAATTATTCAGAGATTCTTTCATTTCTCTTGAGCAAAGGTCAATAAATATGATGAAAATCTGTGTTTGACATTAAATTAATCTTTTAATGATTTTCTTTTTTACTGTGGTGATAAATTGTAACAGCTGTTTTTGTTATTTTATCCACCTCATATCTGAACAAGAAAAGGTTTAATAACAGAAACACCTCCTTAAACAGTACATTTTAGAAGTGTCCTGTAATGCAGCAAACTGCAGCTGCAAAGCTGCAAGCTCCTGCAAACTAATCAACAGCTTTCTGAAACAGTTTATGTGAAAACATTACCTGGTTGAAGGTGACACGGGTGCAGAACTGTAGCATTAAACAGCTCTATAATTAACAGGGGCCCCCGCTACTATTAAATCTGCTAATTCTTCCTAATTGAGTTATGATCTTAAAAAAGAAAAAAAAAAAGAAAGGAATCACGCCATCTTCCAGTAATAAGGTTTTATACATGGGGACAAAACTCATCTGGTGTTTATCAGGTGTTGAAATTATGTAAATATAACCTCAAATGAGCAACAACACAGGACTTATTACATAGTGTAATTTATTTAATAAAGTCTAATCCAAAAAAGCAGTGTGTGAAAAACTAATCAGGAATTAAGAGGCCAAGTAGCAACTAAATGCTCCTAATAAAATGCAGTAATTGATCATCAGTGTATGTATGCTTG
>JAOWBL010000008.1:161774-176198 GCA_028564865.1 Zenarchopterus dispar | reverse complement strand
AAAAGAGAAAAAGCTTTTAGCACAGGCGGGGGGGGGAGGATAAAAATAAAAAGATTAGTAGTGATTGTGATTCTTTTCTGAAAATAAAAACACAAAAGTCAGTTTTGCATTCTGAATAATAATCATGTTAGGAGGTTTTTTTGTCATATTTGGTAATCACATCACAAGATTTTTTTTATTACAACATGAATTTATTTATTTATTTCATTGCTCAAGTCAGGTTTGTGCAGCCCGTTTGTGTTTGTGGCGAGCAAACGTTGCACTCGATCTTCTTCGCTGCTTTTTCATCGTGTCATTTAAAAACTCTGTGAATCCTCGCTGCGGCTCCATTGGCCACAGTACAGCGATGAATAACATCTCATATCTTCCAACTTTAAAGAGAAAAATACACAAAAACTGTAAAATGTTGAGTAAGGTCTGTGGAGCCTTGTGTTACATTTTGGCATTTGTGTTTTTGTATTTAGAGCTGCCAGGAACCGGCAGACCCTCTGGCATGACTGGCACTGCACGGAGAGACATGTGATGCGTCTTCCACAATCTGTAGCTCGCCAATTAACCCTTCTGCTTGGCCGGTTCAGCGATTTAGAAATGCATGTTAGAGAATGAGCTTCTATCCATTACAACGGCCTATTTATATACTTCGGTAAATGGCTGAAAATGCATCTAAATTTGCCAAAGCCTG
The DNA here is from genome assembly GCA_028564865.1 of Zenarchopterus dispar. NCBI lineage: Eukaryota > Metazoa > Chordata > Actinopteri > Beloniformes > Zenarchopteridae > Zenarchopterus > Zenarchopterus dispar. The sequence continues at coordinate 175,516 of JAOWBL010000008.1, read as the reverse complement.
TAATGACTGAATCTATGACTGATCTTAAATGCTTTGGAGATGGATTCAGATGAGTCAGTTTCATTTCTTTATTTCTTCTTAATGTCTTCTATATTTCATTAAAGGCCTGGGAAGCTCAAAGTCACCAGTCAGCGTTGCTGGAGACTGGCACAGTTAAATCCAACCAGACTTGCCCTTTTAAACAATAAGAATCTACACAACATTTTATCTAAATATAATACTTCCTTTCTTTGTTATCCAAGACTTTAGTGCATTTGCTCAGTATTTAAACATGCTGATATGAATGTAATCATTGGTTTACAAAAGAAATAAAGGAGGGTTTCTTTACAGCAGCCATGTGGAAAAAACTATTCTCTAAAATATAACACTGAACACATTTATTGAGGTTATGTAAATAAACAATTTAGCATATCTGCATGATACACTTTGTCAAAATGGCTCAAGTCATCCCACATTTGTGGTATTCATAGCAGCTTAACGTTTATTTGTTTTTAAGAAACTGTCAACATTTTTCCATTAAATTTAAAATTTTCTGTCTTTCTGTATGTGTATGTAATTTTAGTTTTGGTCACAAATGATTTTTGTGTCGTTAGTCTTTGGTAAATTATATCTCAGGCGTTTTTTTAAATTGACTTTCAAGAATGCAAACATCTAACTTTGCTACAGCAATTTTAGACGATCAAAAGCCAGAAAACAACACCCCAGTTATATTTATGTACAAACACGTAGGCTTAAAAAAGGCACTTTTGGTGTTTATATGAATTCAACATTTCTGTAATTCATGGCTCCAATAGTAGTCAATGTATACAATCATCGTGTACAAACATGGAAAAGCAGTACCTACTCTGAAGATGACTGTAAAAAGTTTAGCTGTTCTGCTGTAAAGAAGATGTTACTCTGAAGACTTGAGTTTCATTTCACTTCTATAAATGACGTACATTTATACCGTCAGTGCATCTGTACATCAGAGACATCTGACAGACATCATTTTCGTCTACTTTTTGACATGAATGGGAATAAATCATTGAGTTAAGACCCCATTGAAGTGTTTGTCAGCTTGAAATAGATTTTCAATTTTAAAATATGATTTAACTGGAGTTTGAGTAAAATGATTTTTAGTTATTTCTGAACAGGCAAATTTGCATAATTGTCCCATAATGCCTGATTTCGCATCTGTAAATCTTAATTTGATAATAAATCTCCCCCATGGGGTGGCCGGATGGAATTAGATTACATTCTTGGATCTCATTAGAGCTATTTGACAAAGGTCTTTTTCATAACACTGAGATGTCATCAGCTGAAATTTGAATAAAATTAATTCATTTTCATAGTGGTGCACCGGTCTGAAACCCTCCTTTTAATTACGCTCTCTCCCTTTCAACTCTCATCTTTTCTCCTTGAGCAAGAATCTCTAATCTCTTTCACACACTTCACCACAGATCTCACATTTTCAACTATTTTTTTCCTCTTATTGTTAATAGGACTCTTAACCCAAAGGTGATTTGTCCTTTTACTCATAATTTTCTTTTGGTCGTTACTTTCCTTTTGAAGGTAATTCTGCTTTTCTTTTGAAGGAGGAGTTCAACCTCCTGATTTTTCCTTTATTATACGGGTTACTTCACAGGTTCATCATAATCTGCAGATTAAAACATCATCTTTTAATATTCCTTTATTTACTTTTATCTGCTGTCATGTTTCCAGGGTGATATAGTTTGTGGCTCAGCTAACTTTTCTCTTTTATAGCATCTCCTCAGTGTGAAATCGTGACAGTTCCCCTCTGACACTTGTGTTTTCTTTGTGTTTCAGGAGTCCAGAATAAACTGCATCCGCATTGCTCGCAAAGGTAAGTCAGCGCAACCTCCAACACATTTCCCAGGATCAAACCCTTTCTAATACCGAGTACTTTCTCAGTTTGAAAAAAACGCACTATGAGGACAGAGGAATACAACCATAGTAGTGTGGTTTACTTGACTGTGTGCTGCACCACTATTCATCTCTTTCTCAAGTACAAAGGTGGAGGATCGGGACAAATTTCAGAGAAAGGGCAAAAAGCAGTGAAGGATTAGAGGTTAGGCTTTCATCCTGCTTGTTTGGGGAAGATGCTGAGACACACTATATCAAGCCACTTTCTTTGTTCTCATCAACAGCCCACCAGACAGCTACATCTGAGGATTTTGACCTCAGTGGCGTCCAAAAGGCTTCTCCAGATCAAAAGTTCCAGATGGAGCTACCTTGGCCTATCAGTATGAGAAAGCCCTGCTTCCCCTCCTCTTCTGCACCTCAGTTTTTGGATTCAAAGGGACAAGAAAAGGGCAGAGAAATTGACTCTAACTTTACATGGCAGGAGAGTCACTCTGACACAGTACACTGTCAGATAAATCTGTGAATAAAAGCCGTGTATTTATGGTTATTAAGGCACTGTGCAACAGTAAGTGGGGCCTTGTGAGTGAATTGATTTGCTGGGGTGTCTTTTTTGGGTGAAGGCCGTTTTGTTTTTGGAGAGAAAAACAAGAAAGGAGGTTCTCCTGAGGCATTAAGCCAAAAGGCAAGCCTCGGCTCTCACTCCATCTGCCCCACATAAACCGTTAGGGCATTCATTAATTATGCTTTCTCACAGCAAAGGACTGTACACTCTCGTTTCTTGTCTTTACCACAAAGAAAACTTGAAAATATCTACAGTGGAAGGAAAGACATCAAGAGTGTAGACCAGCAGTGATATTAAGACCACCTGCTTGATCTTTAGCAGGTTCTTCCCATGCTGCAAAAAGAGCCTGGACCAATGTGGGAGTGGACAAAGAACAGCTTAGCATGTCCTTGAAAGCTTGCTATTGTGATACTGGTCATGTGTCCTTTGGGCCCTGTGGGTTGCAGCTTGGGGTCTTTACAAAGAGGTTCCTACAGATACCATCCGATTTCCTCTGATTGACATTTGGGGAGTTTTTAGTCTGTTCGAACAGCCACGTTCATGTTTCTGAGCTTTTCCTGAGCAGTTTCCACAGTGTGACGGCTCAGAGATATTTGTTTTTGGGGCTGTTTGTGCTCTCTGTGATCCCTCTAACACTACCATAGCCTGTGCATTATCAGGTCCTGAGCCGTCATTATTGAGCAGCCCATCACAGGCAAAGTGGAGGCAAATGATTCTGGCGTGGATAACAAAGCTGGGGATTACATTTCAACTTCCAGGTGACACGTTAATTAAGAATCCTCTGGCAGGCTCAACACAACAATAGACTTCCATTTCTTCTCTAAGTGCCAATTTCCACCAGTGGGCAGCTGGCAGGTGCATAGATTCATGCGGAAATCTATTTCATGCTCATGTTTGACTTAATAGAAATTTTGAGACTAAGTGTGGCAAAACAGCCTTATCTGTCCAAAAAATCACAAAAAAGTAAAATAGATTTTGCACCTCCTCATCTGCATTTTAACCAGATCACACTAACCCTTTAATAATGTAATTTTAAACGAAGTGGCATCGTGAAGTAAACCTTGAGGGTGGAGTTGTTCTTTTTTTTTTTTGAAATGGAGCATCTTCAAACAGACATAAATCTTTGCTATTTTGGTTCCAGTAGCAGCTCACAGGGACACACATGTGTCTCTCTGTGCGAATAGAAACTAGAAAAGTTGCTTCTTTGATCCAGTGTCAGACTAAACCCTCTCCTGAAGCTTCTACACACTCAGGTATACCTGTCAGCTGTGGTTTCCATAAATGGGACACAGGAATGTCTGGAAACAACATGGCGACAGAAAGGCATTGTCCGTAGCAGCTTCAGAAGGAGCTACTTTGTTCCAGTATCGGGCCAGTGACTCATATTCCCCACTCCCCTTTGCCAGAAACTCATCACTTATTAAAATAAAACACTGCCAAATAATGAAATGATATTGTACTACTTTCATCTTTATATGGGATAAGGGTTCAAAAGCAGCCATAAAGTGCCCACGGCAGCACATAGTTGAGCTAAAACATGGCTGTTTTCATTTTCCCTGCCCTAGATTTGATTTTTTCTTTCTTTTTTTTTTCCCCCAGCACAGTGCAAGACAGAGCTTTATCCCCAGGCGTGCTCTGACTTTCTACTGCTCTCCAGATAGTTTTTGCTGTTCCAATGGGCTCAGAAGGGCTGGTTTCAGGGCTGCCGAGGCCAGGAGGACAGGCTGACAGAGTGAAGGGGAAAATAAAAAAAACTAGATCAGTAGGCCCCTAAAACAAGACAAAGACGGGCCCACTGCTCAGCACCATTCACATGAGTATGGAGATTTATGCCAGAAAAATGAATAACCTGCCATTATGATAATAACCTTTCCAGTGGCTAGCAGACACCAGGGCACCTTGAAATGATCGTGTTTGGCTGAGGGAATGATTCTGACTGAGAAAAAAAAGTGATATTTCATACATTATTGATTCAGAAGGCATCTCATAGGTTTAAATCTCACAACACGGAGATACATAATTGCAATTATTATTGCACTCTCCTTGTGCAACTTTCAGATCAAAGATAGACTGAAGAACTAATACATCTGCAAGCCTTAACTGTATGTGAAAAATCAATCTGAATAAACGAGTTCCTGGTTTCACTCTAATACATTTGAAAACTGAAAAAATTAAATTAAATAAAAATTGCCGCCTTCTACTCTACACTACCTCAGAGAAAATGTTGTTAATGCTAGTAATAGTGTAGATTTTGAATACTCTAAATAGCCAGGCAAATCGTCTTGAATCAAATTAAAATTTGTGTTTTAAAGCTGTGAAGATGAGCGATGAGAGAGAGAGAACAAGCTGATCCACTACGTGTCCCCGTTTCATTTACAATTAGCTTCCAGTCACTTGTTCTGTACTTTAATTTTGATTTATTTAATGGGATTTTGTTTCGTGTTCCCCTTTCTAGCGGCATGTAAAGATCACCGCAAAGCTCTGGAGGTGTCCCAGCACTCTGAGGAGATGGGCCTGATTCTCGGTGTGTGCGCTGGAGGGCTGGTGGTCCTCATACTCCTGCTGGGCGCCGTCATCGTCATCGTTAAAAAAGGGTAGGCAGCTTCTGTTGAGTTCTTTGTGCAAAAACCTGCCTCATTATGCACAATATCGCTACATCTCCCACGTTATTTCCCCCCCTGTTACGTTTTGTTTTGGAATAGGTCAGTGATTAGTTGTTATATCTGCTGAACTTTTCGAAAGGTCGTGCTTGGACCAAACAGCCAGTGCCGTGTTGTTTTTCTCCTTTTTGTGTGGAACAACAGGGAGCAAACAACTCTACAGGGCCCGTCTGAGTGTGAAGTATTTAATTAAAGGTGGATGCGATTCAATTAGCCACTTAATTACGCATACCAAGCAAAGGCCAGACCTTTAAATGAGATTGTAATTGGGAGAGAAAAGGTGTACTTTTTGAGATTATTAGCCAATGATCCTGAAGGTCTACAATAAATCAGTTCCATCTCCGAGTCCTTTCTGAGTCAAAGTCTCAGATGAGACTTCAGATCCACTGAAGAATATGATACGCCAAATAGGGAGTAAGCCAAAGCCCCAGAAGTGATGATTTGAATTTCTGTCATGGCAGTTAGGGTAATGTGGAGTAATGTCGCTAATCAAAGGAACCGATTCTCTGGCTCGGGTTCTTCTCTTGAGCCGTTGTAAGTTTTGGTCTTGAAGAGCAGATTTACTGCGACAGGAAGCCACATGGTCCAGTCCATGAGGTGCAACACAGAGATGCATTCAATTGAAAGAAACACATCTCGCTGTGTGTGTTTCTGTCAGCAGCTGCTTGGTGCACTTGCATGTGTCATACGGCCACCTGCACAGCTGGACTCATGAGAGGATGCTTCTCATTTCACTGTAATCAATGCATTCTGCCCTCGGCTGACATTGCTTTCATCTTACATCTCTTCTTTCTCTTCATTTGATTTTTCTTCCCTCTCCTGCACTCTTGCCAGAAGGGACTACTACTCTTATTATCCGTAAGTGGCTCCACATCTTTGCTGTTCCTTTTTTTTTTTTTTTTTTTTTTGCAATCCATCATATACATGCTTGTGCTGTGGCTGTCAGTCATGAGTTGAAGAAGACAAACAAACCAGCATATCTCTCTGTTTTTATAACACAACATTGACATTTTATCAACTTTTATCATCTTTTGTGTCTTCATATTGTTCCTTCTAAACAAATGCCAGTTTTATTTTTGTTGTTCTTTCTCTCTGTCTCTATTTTTCCAGTCCAAATTCTCCCAAATTTCAACTGTCCTTCAATCATCTTTCTCATCCATGAACAGGAAACCAGTGAACATGAATAAGACGCCTATTACCTACCGGCAAGAAAAGAGCCATATGGGCTCGATGGAGCGCAGTTTCACAGACCAGAGTACTCTTCAGGAAGATGAAAGAATGGCTCTTTCCTTCATGGATGCGCACACGTGCGGCACACGAAGTAAGATGGATGCAAAACTTATGACAAATAAACTAAACAACACAGAATACACAGCCTTTCACAGAAAAACATGAATTTTCTGTCTAAATACACATCGCCTCTCACTTTGCCATCTTGGTGATCACCAGTCATTGACTTCACAAATGTTTCAATCATTTTAAAAGAAATTGTATTCATAATGTGTGAAAAACTTTTTCTAATTTTTGACAGCTGTTAACTAACTCTTGCTGATACGAGAAGAAAGTATCTTACAAAAGGGGAAGATTGCTTCAACAAAGTATCATATTTAAGGATAAATATATAATTTAGGATTCTTGCTTTTTTTTTAAATTTACTTTCTTTTTTAGTGTTGTCCAAAAGAGGAATTATTATTTACTTTTTCCAAGTCTGGTTATGTTTACACTTTCTCTATAGTGACACTGAAAATAATCCCTACTGAAGACAAACCTTCTGAAAAACCACATACTTGTGATGTTTCATATTCTGTATCTGTTAGTATGGGCAGGACAAAGTGCCTTTGTACCACGTGGAATTGTTTCAAGGGTTGGTTAATGTTTGATGAAAACCTGTCTGTCTCTTGAGCTTTTGAGTTTCATTATTCTCACTAAAACTGCAAATGTGCCCGTCTGTGCTCAGGTGATGCTCGTAGTTCGGTGAATGAGGCCAGCAGCCTGCTGGGAAGCTCCCCGAGGCACCAGTGTGGTCGTAAAGGCTCCCCCTACCACACAGGACAGCTCCATCCTGCTGTTCGAGTGGCTGACCTCCTCCAGCACATCAACCAAATGAAGACTGCCGAGGGCTACGGTTTTAAACAGGAATATGAGGTGAAAAGGCAGTGTTACGCTGTGTGCTTTCACACTCTGACATTATAAGTTAACGTAGACAGCTGTTATTTTGTGTCGGAGCCTGAGGAGGTAGAGCAGGTCAACCTGTGATCGGAGGGCTGGAGGTACGATGCTCGCCTTTTTCCTTCAGCATGTCAATGTCTCCTTGAAAAAGATATTAAACTTCTGCATTATTGCAATACGCTTTAACAACGTGAAATATATAGTAATGTAGTGTCTGTCTGTATGTATGTATGTATATATATATATATATATATATATATATATATGTGTGTATATATATATACATGTACAGCGTACATCTAGTACAGTTCAGAAAATATTAGAAAATAGGATTGCAGTACTTTGTTAATAAGAAGCGTTTTTAACAGTGTTTGCCACAGTATAATTACATATGTAGTCTTAAACAAACTATAACAGTAAATTCAAATGCAACTGGTAATTCTTTTTCCAAACACACACCAAACAAGAAACAGGAGAAAGATTATAGTGATGTTCATGTCACACCATTAAACGTGAGTGCCACTTGAGCTCTGTGCTGAAACATCACAAGTCATGACATGCACTGCAGAAAAAAGAAGAATACAAAAAAAAAAAATTAGACTACATTGATAAAAGCAGAAAGCTTACCACTGTCACTGAAGGTTACTGGCTGCTCTTGAAATCTAATCAAGATCTCTCTCGGTCTTTATGTGAGTTCAAACAGTGTCCCAAGGGTCATCCCTTTTCTTCAAGTTGGACTTTAATGTGTTAAGCTTTGATTCAAAAGAAAGACCTTCCCCTACTGCATTTAGATCTTGTAGTGAAGATATTTGAGTTTGAGTGTTTTTTTTGTAGAACAACCTTCAAACAGATGGAAATCTTTGCTGTTTTGGTTCCAGTAGCTCACAGGGAGACTGTTTACGTCTGATGATATTTGAGGTATTTCAGTTGTGTCCCACATTAATAAAACAGAAAAAAAAGGAGAAATACTGAAGCATACCAACGACTCTGGTCTAATGCACATTTCCATAAACAAAGTACTAAAGTACCTTTTCTCTTGTGGACTTCCATCACAGATTGCCAGTTATATCTCATGGAGTCCTGCTGATGTTATATTATATCTTTGTATTATCTTATATTCTGTATACTTGGTAACATGTATTCATAGACTCTACATATATGAATGGACAGGGCCACTTTGACATTGTCGATTGCTTTTAAAGCCTCCAGTTTGCTGTTTGGCAGTTACCATCTTGGGTTCTTATCAGCCAGAGGTTTTGTGTAAGAGGTAGATCTGAATGAGACCCCGAGGGCATCATGTAGATCCATCTGGTAGTGATCAAAGAACTTTGAGCCTTGAGACAAGTTAGAAGAGGGGTATATGTAAATATTTCCCCTCTGTGCAGTTGTCATGAATGAAACTTAGTTATGGACACCAAACATTTTTTCTGCCATGGTGTAAACTTGTGTATTGATGCTGTGAAACGGGCCACTTTAACATGGGGGCCTCTGGGGATTTACTCTATTGTGGTGTAGCTTTTCCAGCAGCTGCTTGAGGAATTGCAGTTTTTTTTTTTTTTTTACTCATTTTAACACTTGCTTCAATTTTCAGAACCACAGAGGCAGTTCCTGCTCGAGGACCAGCTCTGCCTAGCTGCTGCATCAGTTAAAATCAGTGACAAGTCACACTTTATGTAGCCTAATCTGACACTTAATAGTCAAAACAGAGCCTATGAGTTCAGCTTTTGATTGACACCTCAGTGGGGCCAAGAGGAAGCTCTGCATCTTATCTACAGGCTACAAACACTAGTGACACTCAGAGCCGAAAGCAAGGGCCGACCCATGTTCTTCACTGTACACACTGAGTTGTTTATGATCTTATTGATTGATGAATTTTGAGCACAGGACATCCTCTGCCCAAACTCTTTCTACTTGGCCTGCCCAGATGTACATAATGTAATAAAAAAATCTTCTTAAGCTATTGTCCTGATCAGCAAAAAGGACAATAGCCTTAACCTGGAAAAATATGAGTAAGCCAAGTGTTGCTATGTAGTTTAGGGAATTATCTTTTTTGCTTACCTCTGGGAAAAAAAATTTTTCACGTTCTTAGGGACAAACAGGAGAGATTTCAAAAAGTGTAGGGTCAATATATCCAATATACTAGAAACAATGATCTATCTCATTTGTTGAACGAACCTGGAGTAGAATCTATTATGTTTTGATTCTTCTGTTTTTCTTTTGTTTTTTCTCTCCCATTTGGTCTGCATTGTTAAAGGGACCATACTTGCACAAAGGGGAAATCCTAATGTAGGTTTTGATTTTTTTCTGTTTCATTGAATTTCCCTGTCCTACAAGCACCTGTACGCTAACCCACAGTCTCATTTGTTTCACTTTGCTGACCTTTTGTTTTGTTTTGTTTGTTTTTTAATTAGGAAAATTCAACAAAGATATTGTTGAAAAGAAAAAAAAGTGTAGATCTAAGTGCATTGCATAATATCCCTCATTTAATACATGAAGCGAAATCACTGCTGGAAGGTGTTCAAATATTTTGTAAGTGAGCAGCATCTTAAATCTCATGACGAGAAAATTGTTTCCTACCTTTTCTAACGTCGCGTGTTGGATCACTGAAATGCTAAAACATCTGTCACAGAAGGATAAATGTTACCGTGAATAAGTAAAGGTCATTTAAAAAAAAACCCAACACAGCTCCACTTATCTTTATCAGTGATGCTTAGGTTAAAGCAATTTGTCTTCACATAAAACTTTTGATTGTCATACAATTCCCGACTTCTTGTGACTTTTACAATAAAAGCCAGCAGTTAAGCTATCCCTCCATCCATCCAGACCATTTTATTGCAGCTTAACTAGATTTAAGTCACAAAACTTTTTTGTCAGGTGCTTCCCAGGCAGCAGGAAATCATCATGTATCGGCCATGTCCTGCTTCTACCCTGAGGCCTCCCTCAGCAGGAGAGTTTGACCTTAATTGGCAACATTGTTGGCGCTGCAGGTCTTGCTCCAAGATAATTTCAGGGTCAGAGCCTGTTTACTTGTTTGAGGAAGGTAACTTTTGAATGGTGAAAAAAAGTATCATTCGTAGGAAAGCAGCCTGAGTTTTTGCAGAAGAAAAGTGGATCAGTGTTGTAGCCATGAAGATCTACAGATGTTGATGGAGGTCTATGCTGAAGTCCAGTATAGACCTGGACTAGTCGGTTGCTTTTTAATATTACGCATGTTATTTTTAATTATCTTCATTGGCTGTTTATCCATGATAAAACAATGAGCAGTTGTTAAACTCTGTACTGTGGACAACTGCTTGCTGAAAGAGGGTGGCATTCACTGTCACAGTTTTCCACCATCTTCACCCACTGAAATGAATTACTAAAGTTTAAAATGATTTTGATTTAGATTAGGTTAAATGCCTCAGTGTAGTGAGTCATGGTCTTCCACTAACAGATTCTAGAAAAACAACAAAGGTTCAGTCTGCAAAGGGACGATAATGTTAAGATGTCGAGGGAAAAGTGTGGGGGGGGAAATGCTTGTGGCTTTGATTCTCTCTGATCCAGTTTCTCTTCCCAATATTTACTTCCCTTTATCGTATATGGTGCAAGAGATGTCCAACAATGACATAAATGACTCTTGGAATTTTTTTTTGAAATATTTCTGACAAAGAACCACTTCGCACTTCATGTTGTTCACACCTGTCTTTGAGCTCTTCTGATTTATGTATGTGGTAATAAGGGACTGACATTTCAAGATCACACACTGGGACCTTCACACATCTCTCTAAAAACATTCTGGCTGCAGGATGTTGAAATGTTGAAGTGTAGAGGTGAGTCCAAGGGGAAATGTTGCTGTTACTGTTACAAGCTATGTTGCGTAGTCTTGCTTGAGGTTCAGTGTTTTATTTTGAGGTGAAATAAGTGAATTAAAAGGAGTCTGTAAAATTCTAATGAAATAAACTTTTAAGCTCAAGACCCTAATGAGTTGGACTCTGCCAAATCCTTGGGGAGAGACCTTGGATATATGAAGACAATAATCTATGTGCTATGTACAGTGCTTTTTTTTTTTTTCTAAAAGATGCGTGAAGTTATTCCACTAATTATATGACAAAAATCACAATTTCAGATCTACTTTCAGATCTTTATGACATCAAAGAGAAAAAAAAATATTGCTTTCAAATATGAATGAAGTGGAATACATATACACACACACACACACATCGGGTAGAAAGGGATGTGGGCCTGGAATCTTGCTTTCTGTGTCCTTGTGAGATGAAGTGTTTTTACCTCAGAGGAGGAATGTTTCAATGACTCAGATTTATTTAGTAGAGTCGGATGGTTTTGTATAGTACACACTTAACAAAAATCAATGAAAGAATATCTCCAGTAGCATGATGTATGAATATAGCATGTATATATTTGATAAATAATAATCCAGGCATCAGTACTTCTATGGACTTTAAAGAGAAAGATGAATCTCAATTTCTTACTTTGATCTCCAGTGCTACTTATCTATGTAGATGGTTTGTGTGCAAATACAGCAGGCAACCCTCCAAAATATCGCAGTAGAGAATCCTGCATTTTTCTCCCTGTCAACTCAAACTCTGAAACTGTTTTATTTTGTTTTACTCAAACTTTAATCAATTCCACAACATTCCAACTTTGTTGTAATTGGTCTCTTGTCAGATCAATGTTATGTTTACATGAACAGCAATATTGTGAATTACAAGTCTGATTTGAAGCCTTTTTCTGAATAAGGCACTGCCATTTAAATACAATATCCTGATGACCTTAAACTGAATTAAGCTATGTGAAGCATGACAAACCTAATTGGCATTTGGTAGACATGTATGTAGAGAAGTGCACTGTTATATTTTACACCCTGCTTAATGTTATATCATCACAAAGGAACTTTCTGGCACACAGGAATACATTAAATCAGGGTTTGCACACACATCAGATAAATCCATTGCTGGATTTTATATCTTCATGTGACTTTTTTTTTTTTGACAGGAGAAAAATGCTCGACTTAATTATGCTATAAATCAATTCCAAAACTCGGCTTAATCACCCAAATCAGATAATCTATTGTGGAAACCATAACAGACAAGTCATTGTTGTCAAGAAATTTGCCGTGCACCAACCCGCTTCTGCCTGTTTCTCCACTTTTTCTATGTAGTAAAGCTGATGAAATTTCTTTTTTTTCTTGCAGCACTGCACTGTGGGGGTTTAGCCCTTGATTGAAGCATAAATACGGACTGGTTTCCTTTACTGAACATTGCTTATTCCTTCCCCTGCTGTTGCAGTTTTTATAGTTGGTTCTGTGATACAGGGAACACAAAGCAGAACTCGGATCCCTGAATACCTCTCCCCACTGGAGCAATTGTGGCAGAGAGTTGATCTCACACCCTGGAGAGAAGTCCATCTCTGTCACCCACGGCTTATGGCATTCATGAAAAAAGACAAAACATCTTTTGTCTCTGGTACATGGTCTCCCCCTCTGGAGCTCTGCTTGTAGACTCATTAAATAGTCCCTTACGGCCAAAACACACTCCACTCTAAAAATCAATATACACTTCTTTGTATTTTTCTCTTTCTCTCTCCGTCTCCGTACTAAGTGTATGTGTTTTGATGGATTGTTTCTTGCTATCATGAAGGAAAATGATGAGAACGATCATATTGCACTCCCTTGGTAGGTATAGGTCTTTATTTCCCTGAGGAATACATGTTTTCCGTAAGATCATTGATCAAGAATTTACTATGGGTTGAAAAGGGAATTGAGTATGTGGCAACTTCTGTCAAATTCCCAACACAGGAACATGCAAGTTTTACTGGAGAACTGTAAACTTCCATTAAGAGACTTTACTCCTTGAGCCTGAGTTTTGGAAAAGAGATGGACTTGTTCATGCGTTGATTAACAGTTTAGTTGCATCCTGGGTAATCGAGTTATTGAGCTCATTTAAAAGAAAAAACACCACCTGATGCTTCATATTTGGTTGTAATTATGAGCCTCATCTGACTTGAATATTTTTGGTTTTCCATATGCTTAAGTAAGACATTTTGATTTGATTTTGACTTGAATAGCCCTCTTTGTTACATAAATCATCTTAAGCAATATGGGAGTGAAAGAAATTACAGATAAAAGCAAGACAGCATGACATTCACAGAGTTAAAAAAAAATGGACAGAAAAATGTTAAAATTGAAACAGAAAGGTGATTAATTCACTTCTAACAGTGCCATAATGTCTTTCATCTCATTTGACTCGTTTTGTGTGATCCTCTTACAACAGCCCACCTCCGTGATTCCTACTGTGAAGGTGTCTAATCAATCCCCCTCTAGTCTTGTTGTCTCTCCTTTCATTGAAGTGTCATTCTCCCACAGTTTTTACCCCTTGTGGTCTTCCTCCCCCTGTTTCTATCAGTTTTCTCAAAAACTGTGCAGGAGAAAAGTGGGAGAGAAACAAAGACAGCTCAGAGATCTCAAGTCATATATGTGTGTGTGTGTATAT
>JAOWBL010000008.1:149108-161674 GCA_028564865.1 Zenarchopterus dispar | reverse complement strand
ATATATATATATATATATATATATAAACCACCCAGCGAAATAAAGGTGGGTTAAACGGAAGGAAGAGGTGGACAGGGAGAGAAGCAATGAAGGGATGGAAAGGCAGGGAATGACAAAGTGGGATTCAGAAACAATGACCCATAGAGGGAGGTCATGAGAAGAGGCAGGAAAAGTGAGGAGGAGGCTGTAATCCCTGGCAGGATTTGGCTGGTTCTCAGTTGTATGTAGGGGAGGGACTGAATTGTAATCTCCTCCACAGCACTGAGGTGGGCAGAATTTTGCGAAAATGCCCCTTTACAGGTTGAAAACCACTGGTATGATTAGAGGTGTTTCTTCTTTCTCTTTTTTTTTTTCAAATTTAAAGACGATGTTTTTTGGGTTAACTTTGTCTTAGAGTGACATAAGATACCTTGTAAGAGTGAAGCCATGTTAGTATTGTTGAGGTGGGCAACGTATTGTCCTGGAGGCCCACAATTACATAATGAAAACAGAGTGTATATGAAGAATTGGATAAACTCCCCTTTGATGTCACCGTAGGCTTTCTGAAGAGTGCTTACTGAGAAGTACATTTGAAACATACTAGATAAAACAACGGATGAAGGTCACGTGACCCACTGGTTTCTTTTGAAGCCTGTTTTTCTTCTTACCGGGCACAGTCATGTCGCTTAGAAGCCAACAGAAACACTCCTGGTGTATGTCAATCAAAGTTAGCTTTGCTCCCAGCTCCTTCAGCTGAACCCCTCCAAAATATCTGCTGAGCTGCCGTCAGATGTTTACAGCAGGATATACCGTTTAACATAACAATTCTGGATGAGGAAGTGAGAGTGGGAAGCCATTGGCTGAGTCGACTGTCAATCAATCATGTTAATGCTTTATATAGACTCTCCTGATGTAGTACAACTGAGCTCCTGCCCCCTTCTCAATCCCCGGAGTTGTCATGGATGTGAAATAAAACAGTTGAGACCAAAATGGTTTTTTGAACTAGGCTGTAAGTATGTTTATTTCTGCTCTAAAGTCAGACATTTTAACATGCGAGTCAGTGGCGATTGACTTGCTTTTGCAGCCAACCTCTAGTGGTCAGTCGAGACATTACAACAAAACTTAGTTCAGTATGAGGCTCAATTTGGAGGTTAGATGGTTGACTCTTGGTTTGAAATCTCTTTCCTTACTTTTCCTTACTTACTTTGTATAAATATTCATCCTTAAATTATTATTTTTTAAATTTTCCACCTCAATAGTGAGTCTACAGTTAGCATGCATCATTGAAAAACTTTTCTTAAACATACTGACTCTCTCAATACTCAATATAAAACATGGTTAAAATTGTGACTTTACAAGTAAACCTTTTTCTTGTTTGAAGCACTAATCCTAAATGTTCTGCCACCAAAATTGCAACACCACTGACCTGGGACTAAAAACTTATTGACTGGTGTAATCATAAGTAGCAGTGCTATTTCCGTAGCGAGGTAAAATGGCATTATGCAGTGTGGACATTTCTCTCTCTCCTCCAGAATCATTAACAATATGCACCTTTTGACTTTTGTGTTGCTTTGTTTTCATGTTGAAGGGTACCTGGTCCACAAGCTGCATTTTGCCCATGTGTGTTCTGTGTAGATGTGCAAATGATGAGGAGTAAAGAGATGTTAGCTTTTAAACATCTAAAAGCAGCTTTCACACAGAGAAGAACAGAGGAACTATGCATGTCATGAATAGGGTCTTTTATTTTCTTAACTTGTTGTGGATAGTTAAATGTGTCCCTTAGGTTGGGGGTGATGCAAAATCAAGGGATATCTGAAGTGAAGGCTTTGGAAAACATCTCCAGGGACTATGTGAAACTCAAGGCACTATTTTTTATTTTTTTTTTTTTTTTTACATATTATGCATAAAACACCAAACCCATTTCACAGATCACAGTGGCTCTTGATTTAATTCCTGCTGATGGCTCTTATCAACACTAACCACAAAACACTGTTTTCTTTTACAGACAAAAAAATGTTCTGCAGCTGTGATTTTTTTTTCTTTTTTCAATACGTATACATATCTGTGATACTGAAGTAGTTTACAGAGAGAGCTTCTTTTCCTAAAATTAACAAGTATTTCTTTGTCTCTGTAGAGTTTCTTTGATGGTTGGGACTGCACAAAGAAGAAGGACAAAACCAAGGGAAGGCATGACACCTTGCTGGGATGTGAGTAATTGTTAAACATTAAATGCAATTCTTGAAGATAAACAGTGAATTTGTTTTACTTGCCTTGTTTTCAACATTCCTTTGCTCTTTTTTAAATATTTATCTGTATCAGATGACCGCCACAGGGTGAAGCTCCATCCTCTGCTGGGAGACCCCAACTCAGACTACATTAACGCCAACTACATTGATGTAAGTGTAGTCATGTTTTTGTGTCTTTGTTCCATATGAGATGCAAATCTGCTCAGGCTCTACCTCTCTCACCCTGCAAAGCCGCAGTCCATCTCTCTCATTCCTGTAAGCCCACCAGTCTGCTGACCCACTTTCACCTGGAAGCTTTCATCCAATCAGACACCTTCCCCAGCAGTGTTTTACCAGATACCATCGTTGTCAGGTGTCACGCCGGATCCCTGACCCCGTCTGCCTCCGCTATCATTTTTATTAAAAGAGAGTGGAATAAAAGCCTGTAATGCCTGTTGAGGAGATGAATCTTTATGGAAGATGCTACAGTGCAAATCCCCCTAAATTAAATAGACATCACTGATAATATCTGAGAGCTGAATGAGCCAGGAGGAGATGATCCTTGCCACCGTTCACCTTGCACTGCCACCGACATACTCACTGCTCATACTTGTATATGTTGATAATACGTCTATATGTCTTGTTCATACCTGTTTTCATTCATAAAAGCTTATGAGGCTGGGTTTATTCAGATCAAATGTGTAGTTGGTTGCATGAGATAAAAGACCTAATCAATATTTTATGAGGGGAAAAAACCCCCAACAACCATTATATTACAACTAGAGACCTTTAATATGGTTCTGCTGTGAAATACTGTATCAGTCATAGTCCACAGTTGTTGCTTTTTATTTGAGTTGTGTCACGGCAGGTCTAGCAGTCTGATACAATTTCTTTATCTCTCAAGATTTATTTTCCTTGCCTCTCACGGGGGCGACTGCAAAGTAAATATGGCACTCTGTGAGATGTTGAGACAGGCTGCTGTACTTCCTCTTCTGTTTGCAGTTGATAAAGAAGTTAGCAGATTTTTTTTTTTTTTTTAAAGAGCTGTATTTGCAGTATTTGACAATTACTAGCTGCACATATTGATTTAATCTTGGATGGATATAAGGAGATTTGGTCTAGTATGTTGGTTTCTCCAGCTAGGCTGCTTTTTAAGCACTGGAATTACCGTATATAAATACAGTTATAATGAATTGGATTATAAAGGGATTAAATTGGAATATAATTGCATTATAATTGGATTAAATTGGACTGCATTCAAATATTCTTGCACTTAACTTGTTTACTTACTCTGTGAAGTGCTTTGGGATGACTTTTGTCATGAATTAGCGCCTAACAAATAAACTGAACTGAACGGAGATACAGTAAGTGAAGATGCTTTTAGAGAGATCACTAGAATAAGAGGACATTAAAAACCTGACCCATCGTCAGGATGTAGTAACTCTGAGATTTTCCGTTTATGTTTAGGGCACAGAGGTGCCAGCATTAGTGGTAAAACTCCACTCGGCAGCCGCTGCGGTCTCAATAAAATTCATCTCTGACAACCCTGCAGAAACGTAACTACATAGCGGCAGTGCAACAAATTTGGAGCAGCTTGCGGTTATTTCGCAAGAGGTTTAAATGGAGAGGCTGTTCCTCCCTCTGGAGCATTATTATGCTTTCTGAACAGAGTGGAGAAAGTCGAAGGTTTTTACTTTCTGGTTTGCTGTGTTGTTGTGTATGCTGGTTCAAAGAGTGCAGAACTTTGGACGTATTTATTCATATTGCACTCAGAGAGCAGTCTGTTGCTGCTTTACGTTTCATCTGCATCAAAGTGATTCAAAGTCTTTCTGATGGTTCACATGGCCATCCAATCATAGATACACGCTCGTGGACTCATTGATTTACCTCAAATTGATCAACTTTGTTCGCTTTATCAGTTTCACACCATTAAATAGTAAGTTCAGTACTTATTTATAAAAGAAGAAAAAAGAAAAAATTATTATTGTACCGTACCCAGCAATGGTAAGCAACGTTCAGACTTCACACATGTATTGGACTCCAGATTAAAATATAAACATACTTTATTGTCCATGAGTGAGCACTGGCGTGTAGCTGGTCTTGTTTAAGAATTCTAGTTTCAGTTTTCAGTGGCTTTATAGGTAAAAAGAAAAGCAAGACAGAGCTTTGATCTGTGCCTCATCCTGAATTTTCATCATGACTGAGAAAAACTTTAAAATTTAAAAAATCTTTTGCAGATGTGAAAAGTATGCAACTTAGGAAGGAGCGTCGGTCATGTGAGTCTTGAGTCTGAGTCAGCCGGAGCATGGCCGTGCACGAAAGAGCTGCACAGATATACTGAACAAACAGACGTGCTTGGCTGAGTAAAAAAACTGTCCATCCACTGGCCCAAACAGTTAATATCATAACAAACAGTTAATATCATAACAAACAGTTAATATCATAACAAAGCCATAAAAAAGAAATGTAGTTTTCTTGATACTTTGGAGGTTTTACAAATATGAAATGCTAAATTAAAAAAGGATAAGAGTAAAAAAGTCAATCTTCTTCACAAATGAAAGACCTACAGTAACTACAAAGTATATAATATAATACACATAAATACTTTCATTTAGCTAAAGAAGCTGAAGATTGAAGTTGGTTGTGGTTTAGAGAATTGAGGTCAACAATGGGCACATTTGATTGTTTTAGTGGTGATGTGTTTGTTAACCAAGAGCATAATACTGCTAAAACCCCACACCTGTAGGATTAAAGTAGAACTCTTAAGTTAGGTTTTATGTTGGAAACTCCAGCGGGTTTTTTTTCTTCTGTTTGCTTTCTATAAGAGTGGAGTTTCCATTTTTTTTATCAAATGCTGCATAAGACAACAAGGCTGAGTGGAGGTGTAACATCCAGCCGTCTTCACAGGATTTATTAGTAGTTTTAAAAGTTTTTGAGACGCTCTGAATTTATTTTCAATCAGGTGCCATTTTCCCTTGGACTTTGGGGTAAATTAGTGATGGGATCTTCACAATCAGACCTGTTGTGTGCGAATCTCTCCACCGACATGTTTAAAGTGTCTGACAGCTTTACGGAAAAAAAGCCTTTAGAGAAAAATGGCTGGCTTTTATTTTTTAATGTTTTGCGTCCTCCAATTCAAGTTATTATCATGTGCCATATGAGACGGTTTCAAAAAGAAACTACACGTCAGTCCAGCCGGAACAGCCCACGTGTTGTTTGAGTGAGTATAACCTCAGGCATAGTGGCGATGTTAACATTAAATTCAGTTGAATTTCAGCAATCTCAGTGGAGACATTTTGACTTGATGGCCATCAATACTTGCTTAAACCTGAGAATACAAAAGATGAAATCCCAAAAGTTTCTAGAGAGGATGAAGAGAGGGAGGGGAAATAAAGAGGAAAAGATGAGAAGCAGTCAGAGGCGAGTAAACTTCAGCAAATAAAATCCCTTCAGTACAGTCTGCAGCAGATCCATCTCCTACTGAAATAGCGTTTTTCTTCTGGAAAAGGTGCCTTTCTAAAATTGTGGTCAAAAAGTTAACTGAATATATGATGGTCTGCAAGGTGCGGTGCCTACATCTGTTTGGAGCACCGTTAGCCATAACCTTGGCACGTAGAGGGCCCCCAAAATCTGCACATAGCATGACTCAGCACTTTGTTTCCAGAGCTTGAAAAAGCACAGATGTAAACTGCCGTTTGTTTTCGAAAGCTACATTTTGTACTTAATCGCTTTAACGTTACTCGGCTCTCCTTCCAGAAGCTCACCTCCCACTCATGTTTAAGTTTACACTTCCTGCAGCAACTCACTTCCCACAAGATTTCACAGCAGGATTTCACTTTCTGCACAATTTCAGCAGATTTATTTTTTCAGACTCATATTTTGATAACAATTGGAGTCTGGCAGTTTCACTTTTGGTGCAGATGATTACCCTGTCTTCTTACACTGCAGCCTTTTCATGGTTGCCAGTCAGTCTGTTTCAGCTTAACATGAGTCAGACTACAAAGATTTTTGTGCCCATCAAAAATTAATACTTGAATGTGAGGGAAAATAGCGCCAAGGTTGAAAAAATGTTTGAGTCCCTAATGTAATACACCTCAAAAACACAATTCGTAGACTGAATAGCATTGTGGGTAATGAATGAAGCGGTGTATAGAATGATAAGAATGATTTTGGCTCTGATGAGTCCATTTTTTTTAAATTTAAAAAATATTACATTGAATCAAAACTTTGGCTACCGTGTTCAGTAGACGCACATTTTGTGTACTGTGTTCTTCACATCGTGCTGCAGTGCGACTGTTTTGGTTTTAAGGCTCTTGTCGTAATAAAACTGTGAGTTTACTTCATCTTCCAATTAGCTGCATCTTGTAAATTCGAGACACAATTAAAAGGAAATAGTTTGTGTAAATTTAACAGTAAAGAAAACTAAAAGTAATTTTCATTTAAAAAAGAACAAATAGACTTGAGCCAACATAAATGGTGTCATAAATACACATTAGTGGGTGCACTAAGACATGACGTTTAGTTCTGCTGTTTATACACAGTCGTACCTGCGCGCACACAAACCTCCCACCTGTCTGCAGCCATAACTCCTAAAGCTTCTTTCATTAACTAGCCTATATGTCTTCTTTTTCTACTCCCCATCCCACTTCCTCGACCTTGGACCCTGTAGATTCGGATTAACAGGGAAGTAAGTACTTCACTGCTCGTTCTTCTGCCTGCCATCACTCCTACTCTTGCTCCTCCCCACCTCCCCCCGTACCCTCGTCTCTTTCCACTGTCCTCTATCCACAAGT
Source organism: Zenarchopterus dispar (assembly GCA_028564865.1). Classification (NCBI taxonomy): domain Eukaryota; kingdom Metazoa; phylum Chordata; class Actinopteri; order Beloniformes; family Zenarchopteridae; genus Zenarchopterus; species Zenarchopterus dispar. The sequence continues at coordinate 154,677 of JAOWBL010000008.1, read as the reverse complement.
GCTCAAAGGTCAGAAAAAGCTCTTTTACTTAATGGCCTTAAAGGAACACAAGGACACGTGTCCTCTCCGGATAGAGGAAACTGCTGTCTTTGTTAGTTCTCATAAGCCAAAAAAAAAAAAAGAATCAGGACGTTTGGTTGCTATGGCAACTGCCTTAAGAAGACGGAGAAGGAGGAGAGGAGTGGCGGTATTCATGCTGATAGACTTTGGCCAGGGCACTAAGAAATTGTGGATAGCAGGCCTCACAGCAACGGTCATCCATCTCCATTTCAGACATGTCCCCGTTTATCTGACTGGATGCGCTTCAGTTCAGCAATTCATCAGCAGCGTGGAAAGACTCCACGTATTAGGGTAATGCCCTCTTCAAAAAAATTTAAAAAATGAATAAATCAGAAAACAAAAAAAAACTGTTATCTTCATGGATTGCTGCATCACACTGATTTGATGAGAGCTGGTGGGCTCTGAGTTTATCGACATTATTCCTGACATGCCTTCTCCTTGTCACACAGTTGTCATAGTCGCATAATTGCGGCCTCGATTACCCTTCAAGCTGTTCCTCGTAGCAAACAGGTGAACCGCAACATCACTGGAGCTTTCTAGGTGATGTTTTCGTAGAATGTCAGAGGTTTGCTAAATTGCACTTGCATTTTAAAAAAAAAAAAAGTATTTATATCGTTAAGAAGAACTTTCTTTGAGCAGTTTTCTTGTCCTGAAGGTGTTTGTGATCCACAGTCTCTCCGCTGGTCTTTGTCGCACTCACTCATTTACCTAAAGGCTGTAGACATCGACATCTCTGTTCATTCATATTCAGCCCATTTTCGCCATGTGAAAACATCTGTCATCTATATCAAAGGCTTTTACTTCCTTTGATATAAAGATGTCCAGACTGCTTTGCTACTCATTTTTGATTTTGCTCTCTGAGGTAATTTATGATGGTGTCATGCATTTATAGAAACCCTCGAAAAGACATTGTTCCACTTGGTGACGTGTGACAAAAATATATCAGTAAATCAGATATATGAAATTTTTTAAATCATATTTTCATTAAAATGTCACTGGGACTCGGTCACTGTTCACTAAGACACCCTGACGTGTTGCACAAATCACTTTTTCAGAGATCTTGCAGTAGTTCGTTAAGATCTACAGTGGTAATAACCAAGTGCTACCTCAACTGAGGGTGAAAATACACGGTATGGATTCTCCTGGAAAAAGTATACAGTAAGGATGTTTTATAGTTGCAGAATGGGTCAGGAGGAGAGCAGGGAAGGAGGGAAGGAAAATGGAGAGACAGACAGACACCCTCCCGTACAGTTGCGCCTGAGGCGCAGATGGCTTACTCAGCATGTCATCCTTCTTCTCTCTTTCAGGGCTACCATCGATCCAACCACTTCATCGCCACTCAGGGTGAGTATCCCTGCAAGGCTGTAGTGTGTGTTTGTGAGAGTGTGGATTCAGTAATTGTGAGTACCTTTTGTTACGGTTTAATAAATTGAAGATGATCTGACCAATGAGCCCACTCCTGCAAGGGTCTCTTGCCAAAAAAATCCTCTCCCTGCCATATCCAGTGATGGTGTGACCATAAAGCCGTGAAGGCAGTGTTCGTGAAGTCACAGATGAATTCTTATGAGATGAGCTGAATTGTTAAACATATTGATTATAGCTTCTTATTCTCGGTGACATGTGGAGCAGTGTTCTCATAGTCATAGCGGGACGCTCGGTTCACCCTCGGTGGCTCAAATTCAGCGTCGCCTCTAACGGGCAGCTGGAGTCTGCACACTGAGCGAGCGTTAAAGATTTCTGTCTGCTGTTTCTGAACCCTAAGGAGAGTCGGTTTCCTTGGAGCTCACATTGTAAAGTCAGTGAGGGTTTTTCTCATCTGCTTATCTTGTACCAGCACCCCTCTCTGCTCCTGCAAGACAGACTCAGAGAGACAGATGCAACTTGCATGAAGGAGAAAAGATGGCAGCTGTGCTTTTGTCTGAGTACTTCTCTCCCAGTTTTAAAGCTGTATCTAGCTCTATAAATGTCTCTTCCTCAGATGACAGTGAGTGACTGGTGGTATCCCAGACTTTCATCATCACTCACTACTGTTTCTTTGTCACCCATCCATCGTTCCCTCTCTGCCTTCCTGGAGCTCCCCAAAACTTCTCAGTCTCGAGAGATCAGCACCGTGTCGTCTGAGGAGGACACTTGGGTCGCAATTATACAAAGATTTGAACAACAGAAAGAACTTCTTTCTGGAGAAGGCAAGCCATGATGTGGCATATTTAATGTCTTTCTTTCCTCTTCCCACCAGGACCCAAGCAGGAGACGCTGTATGATTTTTGGAGGATGGTCTGGCAGGAAAACTGTTTCAGCATCGTCATGATCACTAAGCTGGTGGAAGTTGGCAGGGTATGTTATGTGCACTCCCCCCTCCTCTTCCTGTCACTTCCCAGTGTTCAGATACATGCCACATTCATCAAAGGGGAACACTTTGGTGTCTGTAGGAAGGGCTTTATGTCTCACAGAGCCTTGCAGTTCTTGTAAAAATGAGCTATTAGATACTGCTCATGGTGTGATTTGGTTGTCTGAAACCACAAACCAAACGAATAAAGGGACTGTGAAGCCTGTTAACACCTTAGATGAGATCAATGCCATTCTCATATGCAGCCACAGCTAGTAATTAGTTATTTAGTTAGTCAAACTTGACAATAGTTTGTCATAAGAGGTAGCTATAGCAGACTTTTGTCAGAAAGGCAAACAATTAGGTGCAGTGACACATACAGAGAACACCGCGTCTTTATTTCTTGATTGGAAATATTAAAAGAAGAAAAGTTAGGGAGGAAAAAAACCAAACCAAATGAACCAAATTTCCCCCACTTTTTTTGGTATTTGCAGAGAGGATATGAGAAGACAGGAGAGCAATGCCACCTACAGAAAGGCTGACAAATGTGTCCAATGTCATCAGAAAAAGCAATGGATCAATCAGCTACTGATGAGGATTATCAGTCTATTATTATTAATCTGTTACAGCCGCAACAAAACTGGTCTGTATACGTAGGGCTTTTGTCCCTGGAAATAGCGCACACTGTAATGTAGGATAATCTTGTTCCAACACATCCAAACCATTAATTCTCCCATTCATTTCCACTGAGGCAGGAGGAACATATTACTGCAGCACACGCTTACAATGACATCATTTTTCTTGCAGGACGCCTTCGTCCAATTTGGTTCCCCGTCTTGGCAAATCTGGAAACAGTCAATAAATGCGAAGTTAGTGTTTGAGGTTCAGACCAAATAACACCCCCATTAAATGAGAAAAGAAAAAAAAAAAAAAACTTCCAGTGTTGCTTTTTGCATTGTGCTCTCTGTTAGTTTGAAATAAGGCAAAAAAAAAAAAGCTAAAGTTGTCTCCTGTTCATTATGCTACCTGTCATTATGTGATTATTGTGTTTTTCCGTCTCTGTGCTCTGTTTGCAGGGTTTTATTGTGTTTTTAATGAAAAAAAATCATACCAGCAGGTCTCTGCTCTGGATAAGTCAGTAATGAAGCTTTTACTTGACATTGATGCAAGATTGCACTTTTAATTAATTACCTATCCTGCAAATCTTAACTTAAGCCTGCAGCAAATTACTCTCCTACAGGTTAAAAACAAAAAAACAAACAAACAAAAAAACGAAACACCTCCATTAATTTTGTCAACAGAAAGTGAAGCAAACTTGAAGCCTTTGTGCTGCTGTTTTTGAACAGGTGAAGTGTTGTAAATACTGGCCTGATGACAGCGAGATGTACGGCGACATCAAAATCACTCTGCTCAAGACAGAGACGCTCGCCGAGTACACGGTCCGCACCTTCGCCTTGGAGAGGGTGAGTTTATCTCAGATCCACCTTTTCCTGTCACCATTTGCTGGCTTTTGCATTTGTTATTCGTCATAATATTGTCAGCTCGTCACTCTTTGATGCTCCACTCCGCAGCAAGGTAGCCATGTCACCTGATATAAATTGCAATTTGATGTAACACATTAATAGAAATGATTAGATCCTTGACAGGACTTGAAAGCCGGTGAGGTGCGTGTGTTAAATTCAGAGGAATTAACACCAGTAGAGTTTTGTATGCCCCTGCCATCTTTCAATACAACTTTGATGCCGTGGTGCCCCTGATGGCCTCCATCCTGTCAATCTCTAGGGGAGATTTTTTCTGGGAATGGCTCAGAGGAACGTGGGAGTGACAGTGGCACAAACACAGCATTATCATTACTCTGTCACATTTGCTCTCCCAGGGCAAAAGCTGCTGCTGCTTATTCAAATCGGCATGAATTCGGGAACTGGTGACAAGTTGTTTTTCAAGTCTTTTTTAATTTTTTTTTTTTTTTAATTCCTGTCTTCGGCAAATCTTTGGTTTGCAGTTCTTTTCTTAGTCGTTTCTGTACGAAGGAGGAAATTGCTGTGTGACAGCAGCAGCCTTCCAGTAGACAGGAGAAACCTCCCAGCCGTCCCTGAGCTCCCGGGAGCGTCAGTAATTCCTTTCTTCATGTCTGTCACTGTGCAGCTGCTGCTAACTTGTGATGCCCAGAGGCCTAACTGTCGTAGAAGACCTAACACCCCATGTAAATAATATACTGGCTGTCTTCACACTCAACCAAAAAAAATTGTCAGAGCTATCATGGAGTAGGATTGTTCCTGAACTGATGGGAGCACATCTGTTGTGAGATTAGCGCCAAAAAGCAACTCGGTTTACAATTCTAGCTTTTATGAAACATTTCACATGCAGCGATAAATTAACTGTGTTTCTTTTTGGTAGAGAGGATACTCAACCAAGCATGAGGTTCGTCAATTCCACTTCACATCTTGGCCTGAACACGGGGTACCTTACCACGCCACTGGACTGTTAGCTTTTATACGAAGAGTGAAGGCTTCTACGCCTCCTGATGCCGGGCCCGTGGTGGTCCACTGCAGGTACAGCAAGGCTTGACACCTGCTGTTACCATCTCGTTGTAACAGCTTCTCTATAGCATGACAAGTATTGTCTTTTCATCTTCACTGTTTCTTTCATGTATGTACCTCAAAGCTTTAACACTAATTTCAAAATAGGCCCATCCTCTGGAGAAGGAAGTGTAGGGGGTGGGTGCGATGTTGCCCTGTGCAGCTGTTGTATTTGAACAACAGCTTGTCCTTGACAGATCATTAAGAGTTCAGGGAATTGTGTCACATTTAAAAGAAAGGTTGCCTGCTCTGAACAGTGAGATAATGATTTTTAAAACTAATACCAATGAACTAAAACATGACACTTCACACTGCCCTGGATGATCAGGTGTTGTTCTGCTTTTAAACCAACCTGATGTTAGTTTATGAAAAATATCTTTTATCTATTTACTTCAAGCAAGCACACAAAGTCAAATCAAAGTTTTCATTGTGGATATATATATATTCAACCTCCTCAGACCAGAGGAAAAAAAGTGTCATTCAGTATCACTTTTTTTGTGAGGTCCTGACAAAAGAAGAAAATATACGATTACCATAGGTAAACAAACAATATCACAACAGTATTTGACTTACTTTTTCTCTTTTTCTGGCATGTGCGTTTTGC
>JAOWBL010000008.1:127223-141581 GCA_028564865.1 Zenarchopterus dispar | reverse complement strand
CACACATATATATACAAATATATTTTTACATATACATGTAAATACATATATACATACATACATATATATGTGTGCATATATATGTATATAAATATACATATATACATACACACACACATATATATATATATACAAATATTTTTTATATATATATACATATTTATATACATACACATATATATGTATATATATACACATACATATATATACACACACATATACATACACACACACACACACACACACAATATATATATATATATATATATACACATACACACACATACATACATTTATATATATATACATATATATACATATATTTATATATATATGAAATTGTGTCAAGACTCAGACTTTTTTTTTTTTTTTAAATCGGTTACATACACAAAAGAAATGACAGGAAGGATTTCATCTCAGGGATGGAGACATCATTCCATTCACAAATCCTCCACTCGGATTTTGGTTCCAGGTTCCAGAGGTTCCACAACTCATGCGTCAAAAAGAGGTACAGAAAATTGAAAAAATCTATTGTCTTACTATTTTCCAGACCCCTGCCCTCACAATAGACAGCAGGCCTATTAAAGCGCATATTCCAATCCAATTCTTACAAGAGAACTTCACTGTCATTTTCATCACTATTTCTAGCTCAATTTTTACTTCCTTTGCTGTTATGTTTACCCCTGCCTCTATCCCATCCACTGGACAAAGCTTCAGGGAGACTACCATGTGCTTCTCAGACAAAACCGTCACCACGCATGGAATTGGTAGCAATGCCATGCAGAGACACACTCACTTTCACTCAAATAACCATCATTTTCTAAAAGATGTTCTGCTTCAGACAACACTTCAATTACGTGTGAACTTTTTAGTCACCATTTCACATCTTTCAATTTCAATTTAGGTGAAATTTAGAAAAGAAACTGATGCTTGACGGGCATGATTTTATAGCTCTACTCCTACAAAACTTTGAATGGCAACATCCATGCTGATGGGGACACAAGCTAATGGGAACATGCCCACAGCATGTCAAAGTTATCTTTGGCTCCTTGCTCCTTCAGTTGAACCCCACTAAAGTATCTGCAGAACTGCTGGCAGAACTTTACACTGGATTGTTTCTTAAATTGCTTTATACAATCTTTGTTGGTGCTGAACAACATGATGTCATACTGGGCTACTATAAAAAAAATGCACATCTGATATCTAGTGGTAGGGAGCGAAAACAAGATTTTTCATTTACATATTCCATATGCTCCTAGTGTTTTCTGGTTTGGGGTTATAATTACCAATCCCCAGCGCCTTCATCTCATTCAGCGTGTGTAGAGCTTGTGTTTTTGCCAAATAGCCGCAGCGTCTCAGAGCTTTGAGAACAGAGTTGAAGGTCAGCAGGTTAGGATGAACTTTCTGTTGACTCATTTGGTTTAATAGCTCCTACAAGCAAAAAACAAAATGCAGGAGAGAATAATGAATACAAAAAAAACACATACAAACCCATATGAATAACATTATGACTACTCAACATTATTCATTTTTAGATTTTACCTGAAAAACTACTTTTTCCTGATTCTCTCTTTCTTAATACAGAAGTCTTACTATAAACCTTAAATAAAGTGCAGCTACACATTTTTTTTTTTAAATTCTTGAAGACATTTCAGTAATCAAGTTCAAACTTATTAGTGGGGAGTGGGACACTAACAAACATTTGTTGAGCTATACAAACCTGGTCAAAAACCCGCCCATTATGCTCAGAGATGATTCTAGTGCATGGGTCACCAATCCTGGTCCTCAAGGGCTACTGTCCTGCAGGTTTTAGATGTTTGCCTGCTCCAACACACCTGATTCTAATTAAAGATCATCAACAAGGTTGTCATCCAGGTCTAAACAACTCTGTTAATGACACAGCCATTTGTATCATGGTGTGAACAATCAGGGAAACATCTAAAACATACAGGACAGTAGCCCTCGAGGACCAGGATTGGTGACCCCTGTTCTAGAGTCTCTTGGGGCCCTAAGCAAAAAAAATTCACAGGGGACCGCTCCTACTAAGTAATCAACCCTGTACCTTATATAGCAAATAATCTGAAACGACTGAAAGATGTGAAAAAAAAACATTTTAAATAGTGTACATTTTTATTGTTTCAAAATAAAGCAAACACCAGTGGCCTCCAACGCACAGTTATTTCCATTCGTGCACCTTAGGAGAACATTTTCTAAATTTCTTCCCAATTTCTTGAATTCTAGTTTGACAAGTTAAGTTTAACTGGACATAGCTTTGATATGATAGCTGTAAAATGAGTTTTGTCCAAGTTAGCCATTTTATTTTCAGCTGGGGCCTCCCCTCCCCCCACTTTGGGAACCACTAAGGAAAGGGAAGTGAACGGAGTGCTAGGGAAGAATCAGCTAAATTGCTTAATAAAATATCATGCAGATATGTATAAAATGTGTACATTACCTTCATGATGATAATTTTGATTAAATAGGTGTACTATAATTAACTGAAAGTAAAGGCTGAGTTGTTTGCTAAGGACTTCAATAATCACAGTAGCTGTCTGAAAGGTTGCTTCTGGGAGAGAGAGGAGGTGTTAAGGTGCAGAGAAAATGTCATGTCAGGCTCTTGGAGAAGTAGGAACTCCCTTGTATTTGGAGCAGACATCACTTTCTCTCTATCAGGTAAGAGTGTCATTCCGTAAATGTACTTCTAGGGTCGGCACATAGAGTATGTGTTCCATAGGAAGATACTGAAACTAATAGTTTCAAAAGTCTATTTCCCAAGGCAATCTGGTGATGTGTCCACAAGGTCAGCACAAAAATGTAAAATAGTGCGAATGTTCTTACGACGATGAGGTCCCATCTTTCATTATATTTGTCTCTGACATCTGGAGCAGCTGAGATCAGCGCGTTGAAGATATGGACATCAGCTGGGGAAAAAAAAAAGACAGAGTTCCAGACTTTTATAGTTAAAATATTGGAGGTCATTTTTTTCTCTCTTTTTAAGTACACAGACTGCTGGGTCAGCATGGTGCTGAGAGCCAAGTTTGAAATACAGCTTCAAGTGATGATCATCAGGGTGCAAGTAGATTATCAGCAATCACAACTACCAGCAGAATGGCTTTATGCAGTAGTACAGACTTTGCAAAAAACTGGTACAAGTATGCCAAATTTCAGTATTTTATCCCAGTGGGTTCATTATACAGTGACATGCAAATTGTAGCACCTCGTATAGATTATATTTCACAAATTTGTGTGTGCTTCCAGACAATTACATATTGATTGTCAGAACCAAGTTTTGTTAAATTTCATTAACTCACAAGATACAGGCTAAAGACTAAGTTGTGCGAAACCCACAAATTTCATTAGCGTGCAACTTCAAAATGGACTGTTCAGATGAATTCTGGATAGTTTAATAAAAATTAGCTGAAAGTCCTCGAACTAGTTTCTTCTACTTTCAGTTTCAGGTTTACTCAAAATATTTTTTTGAAGTAATAGTGTGACTTGATGGCACTGATTTGAAATAAAAGAAAAACAAGACATTGTTGTTCTAGCCAAAGTGATTCTGGAAATATGAGACAAAACTTAAATCTTTGTACTATAGTGTCCACTACTGGCAGTTCTGTTTCAAATTTAGCACATTCTCATCAAATGCCATTGTGAATGCACCTATAAAGAAGTCTCAAGAGCATCAATCTACCCTGTGAAATTTGATTAGCTGTACAGCAGTCATTTCTCAATTATGGTACTGGCAATAACTTAAGTATTGTCCCAAATTCCAGATTTTTATCTTAATTGGTCAATAGTAATTGAATTGTATTGCTGTGCCACTATGGCCCTCCTAAAAAATGTCTTACTGTACCAATACTAAATTCTGTCAAGCTTGGATTACTGCTTCACAGGATATAGACAAATAATCAAGTTTGGATCACACACACAATATTTAATGTATGTAACTTTGAAATGGATTGTTTGATCAAAATTCTTTTAAAAAGTATAATTGCCTTAACTTGTTGATATTAAGTGTCCAAATTTGTGAAAATCAAATGAACAACCTCAGATTAGTTTGCTTGACTTTCACAGTTTTTGTTTTGTTTTTTTTTTCTCTCCAACATGGTGAAAAAATTGGCAGACAGAAATTAATGTGGCTAGGTCATTTAGTTTTGGGATTTTTTCAGATGAAAAACTTATTTTTGTTTTTTTGTGTTTTTGGCAGACATAAGCAGTGTCGTGGCTTAGCACTGTTGTTTTACACCAAGAAGGTTCCTGGTTCAACTACTGGCCCAGCAGGAGTCTTTCTGTGTGGAATTTACATGTTCTCCTCATGCTTTAATGGGTTTTCTCCAGGTACTCCAGCTTCCTCCCACAGTCCCAAAACAGATTTGTTAGGCTAACTGATGATTCTAAATTGCCCGTAGGTGTGTGATCCCATATGGTTGTTTGTCTACATGTGTGGCCCTGCAATAGACTGATGACCTGGTTAGGGTGTACCCCTGTAATGAGTTGGGATAAGATTAAAAGTATAGAAAGATACATTTGCTGTTCCTCTATTACTGTCTCCGGGCACCCTTGTACTTCACTAAGACCAGTACTGTTTTGGACCTTTTCTCTTTTTAACAAATTCATTTTATACATTTTATTTTATTTTATGTATTGTCCAGGTGAGCCCATTCTAGAAAAGAATTTTGTCATGATTATTTAGCAATCACATATTTTGAATGACAAAAACATTCTTTTCATCCATCTGCAGATTGCAATCTATATATTAAGTCTGGTTGATATGCAATGTTTAGTTTTGGCTACCCATCAACATTTGTGGAAAATACAATAATAGTAATAATACGGGTCCAAGCATATTCGCTGAAATTGCAAACCACATTTGAATGACTATTAAGACGTCACTCAAAACCCACATTTGAATGACTTCATTAAGAAGTCATTCAAATGTTGGGTTGCAAGGTAATGCAGGGATAAAACATAGCCTTTTTAAGAGCGCTAAATGTCAGATGCTCATCTCTGTTGACATGTCAAATATCAACCCCTCTGTCTTGCGGTGACCCCAATGGATTCACAGGCTTTGTTCTTCTTCCTAAGAATCATATAGATTGAATTTACTAAGTTTTGTGAATTTTGAATCATTACATCAAAACACCACGGGCCAAAGAGGAACATTTGGCCACATCCACAAATTTGATTGTTTTGTGACTTTGAAACAGATTGTTCAAAAAAAAAAAAATCAAATCAGCATTATCTGTACATACATTGTTTCAGTTTGATGGAAATGACAAAGCTGCAAGAACTCGAGAATGAGCCTGTACAGTTGTAGTTTAGCAAATCATAACACTTGTCTTAAAAATCAGATGATTAGCCTCACTACTTGGTTTTACTTTCACCGTTTTCAAAATAGTAATATATTTTTGAAGGCAAAAATAGTTTGTATGGGTTGTACAAGTTTTAGAACGTCCAGAGAATAAGTTTCTAAGGTTTTTGTTATTTATGAAGGGACTACACCAAACAGTTGTGTGAAAAAGTCTTAGTCCCCTTCCTGATTTTTTTTTGTTTGTCACACTTAAATGTTTTAGATCAAACAAATTTAAATATTAGACAAACGCAAGTAAACAAAATGCAGTTTTTAAAGAAAGTTTTTAATTAAGGGGGGGATCCAAACCTACATGGCCCTGTGTGAAAAAGTGATTGCCCCCTAAACCAAGGGTTGTGCCACCCTTAGCAGCAACAACTGCAATCAAGTGTTTGTGATAACTGGCAAAGTCTTTTACAGCACTCTGGAGGAATTTTGGCCCACTCATCTTTGCAGAATTGTTGTAATTCAGTCACATTGGAGGGTTTGAGAGCATGAACCACCTTTAATGTCATGCCACAGCCTCTCAAATTGAATTCAGGTCAGGGCTTTGACTAGGCCACTTGAGTCTTCATTTTTTTTTACTTAAACCATTCAGAGGTGGACTTGCTAGTTTGTTTTGGATCATTGTCTTGCTGCAGAACCCAAGTGCATTTCAGCTTGAGGTCACGTAGAGATAGCCGGACATTCTCCTTCAGGATTTTTTGGTAGACAGCAGAATTCACGGTTCCATTTACCACAGCAAGTCTTCCAGGTCCTGAAGCAGCAAAACAGACCATCACATTACCGTAATACCATATTATGATGTACCTTTTCTGAAATGCCGTGTTACTTTTACGCCAAAAAGTTCAACTTTTGTCTCATCAGTCCACAGAGTATTTTCCCAAAGGTCTTGGGGATCATCAAGATGTTTTCTGGCAAAACTGAGATGAGCCTTTATGTTTTTTTTGCTCAGCAGTGGTTTTCAGCTTGGAACCCTGCCATGCAGGCCATTTTTGCCCAGCCTCTTTCATATGGTGGAGTCATGAACACTGACCTTAACTGAGGCAAGTGAGGCCTGCAGTTCTCTGGATGTTGTTCTGGGGTCTTTTGTGACCTCTTGGATGAGTCATTGCTGCGCTCTTGGGGTTATTTTGGTCGGCCGGCCACTCCTGGGAAGGTTCACTGCTGTTCCATATTTTTGCCATTTGTGTATGATGGCTCTCACTGTGGTTTGCTGGGGTCCCAAAGATTTAGAAATGACTTTGTAACCTTTTCCAGACTGAGAGCTCTGTTACTTTGTTTTTCATTTGTTCCTGAATTTCTTTGGATTGCAGTGTGATGTCTAGCTTTTAAGGATCTTTTGGTCTACTGTCAGGCAGGTCCTATTTAAGTGATTTCTTGATTGAGAACCTACAATCAAGAAATCAGGCCTGGCTGTGGCTAGTAATCAGGCCTGACTGTGGCTAGAGAAATTGAACTCAGCTTTCCAAAGACGTGATAAACCACATATGTTTTAATGGGGTGGGGGGCCAATCACTTTTTCACATAGGGCCATGTAGGTTTGGATTTTTTTTTGCTCTTAATAATAAAAACCTTCATTTAAAAACTGCATTTTCTGTTTACTTGTGTTATCTTTCTCTAATATTTAAATTTGTTTGATGGTCTGAAACATCTAGGTGTAACAAACATGCAAAAAAATAAGAAATCAGGAAGGGGGCAAACACTTTTTCACACAACTGTAAGTGTTTTAATTTGATCCATTGTACCAGAGTTAGCCTTAGGCTAATTTACATCTGCAGTACCCTGGTAGGTCACACTAAAAACCATACAAATACCATATATGATTACACCAACCCACCCAAACTACCCAGACACAACACTGCACCATAAGAAAATACAAAAGGTTAAAATTTAGAGTGACACAAGTCAGTGGTTACAGATTTGGGTGTTAAAATAAAATAAAATTAAAACAGTTTCAGTTGAGACTTAAAACAGTTTGTGGAGCTGTAGCTCTTTATATGGTGTCTTAATGCATTCCACTGTGGTGGCTGTAAAAGGCAGATTGTGCAAAAGTTGTGCAGCAGCAAGATACATTACAGTTAAAAATGGAAGCTATTCTGGTGGATCTTACAGAACTAGCAGGGCAAAAGCAAGAGCCAGGCCATTTAGGATCTTATATACTAGAGTCAAGTTTGAAAATCATAAAATTTCAAAACTGAGTAGATTATGTTTCTAGAGACTCTTGCAATGATGGTACTGAAATGGCTTTTGAGCAAAGATTTTCATAGCTTGTTTATATCGTGATTCTAGAGGTCTGATGGTACATTCACTGGCCTGTCCATAACTATGAGATGTGAAAAACAAACAAAAAAAATCAGAAAGTGCATAAAAAGGCAGTTGCTGCCTTTATAATTTTAAAGATACGAGCCAAATGCAAATTGGCCTCTAGGGGCAATTGATTGTACTTTGGACTGTTCTTTCCAAATGCAGTTATGAAGAAACTATCAAAGTTTCATGTACATTGGCCTTTTGCATCTGTAGGTATTGGCTAATGACATTTAACTGGCACCTAAGCAGCTGTCTTGAAAAGTTAACTGAGTGGATTGAAGACTTGTGCAGGCTTACCAAAATTCAGATTTTTATCTCAGTTAGTTTATGAGATATTGACATATGAGTTGTGAACCCCTGTGGACACAAATTCACAAAATTTGTACTATTTCTAAAGAATTATTTACCAATAGGGAAAACATGTTTTATGGAGTTTGAATCATTACATTACAAAATACAGAAGTATCTTTAGAATACACCTACAACACGACAAACCATTTAAAACTTTTTAACAACTTTTTAGAAATAGGATATAGTCTAAATTTTAAGGACTTCGGATTAAATGTTAAGAGAAAATTTGTTTCAATATCTGAAATTTAAACCCAACTTAAATCATTTAAATTTTTAGACATAATCTGCATAATAAATATTGTATGAGCCACAATAAAGACTCCAAAGAGTCTTAAAATTACTAAAAGTATAAACGTAAACTCATCACTTAACAAATAAAAATCAAACTACTGTCTCAAAAACAATCTCTACACACTATAATCCAGGAACTTGTTCTCTCCATCCAACTCACCTGCCATCCTGTTGTTGAGCATATCTGTGTACATGCTGAATGCCTTTGCATAGGCTCCATGCTAGAAAGACACAGACAAAAACACAATCTTTAATAGGCCAAATGGCTCTTGCAACAGCATGTCTTTGAGGCATGAATATGTCTGCTGGTTTTTGCACACAATCTCAACTAACATTTTCCACAATCCGCAAACAGCAGTAGCAGCTTATACATACCTTCACCATGCCTCTGATGAGGGCAGAGTAACACCGAGTGTCTCTCTCTGGCAGAAGGTTGAAGATTCTCTCTGCATTGTTGTTTTCTTTCCAGCTGAACTTTAAGAAGTCTGTTGCTCTGTGTCCTTTTGCCTTCCTTTTTTTCATCTCCTGACCTGCTTCCTCCTGAACACAATACACATTCAAATCAAAGGGCTCACTCAGCAGCAGATGGATGTGTCAATCAGATCACTGACTCACTGTGTGTGCAGTCTGTGGTTCTCCCTCCTGGACAGGGTCTCTGTCACACTGGAGACAGATGAGGTCCAGCAAATCATGAGTTGTTTTAATGGAGACTGCTCTGCCTGGAATATGTGACACAAATAAATCACTGATGTGACTGCTGTATGACGAAAAAAGGAGGAAAATTGGAGGGGGGGGGGGCAGTTACACTGTTGTAAAATAATTGAAAAAACATAAATATAGACATCCAAACCCCAGCCGCTTCATCCAGCTAATCTGGGGGAATCCCAAGGCATTCCCAGGCCAGCCGAGAGACATAGTCCCTCCAACATGTCCTGGGTCTTCCCCGGGGGCCCTTCCTAGTGGGACATGCCCAGAAAACCTCAACCAGGAGGCATCCATGAGACATCCTCACCAGATGCTTGAGCCTCTTCATCCGGCTCCTCTTCATGCGGGGGAGCAGCGGCTAAGCTCCTCCTGGATGACCGTACTTCTCACCCTATCTCCAAGCAAGAGCCTGGACACCCTATGGAAGAAATTCATTTCTGCTGCTTGTAGCCGCAATCTCGTTCTGTCACTACCCACAGCTCATGACCATAGGAACGTAGTCTGACTGGTAAGTTGAAAGCTTCGCTTTTCAGCTCAGCTCCTTCTTCACCACGACAGACCGATACAGACTGCATCACTGCGGACATTGCGCGATCCACCTATTGATCTATACATATTTGTCTGTTGATAAATGAAAGACAAATATAGGTAGTAAAATATTTAAAATAATCAAATCTTTAACATCTTAAGAAAGATGGTATTTATCGCCTAAAAAACAGTGCAACTCTACATTTTATTTAAATTACACATGATTCAAGCACAAGTACAACTAATCACCCAACAGAGGCTGTCTGTCCTTCCTTGTGTGTAGTATATAAATGCAGTCCATTAACATTATTGTTAATATTATGATATATTTTTCACCATCTACAACTAACTTTGCCAAACCTGACTGATATGTTTTTTTCCCATTTATTTGAGAGAAATTAGCAGACTGTAAAGTGGATAAGCCTGTGCTGCATCAGTATGTGCTCTCACACCTTGAGATGTGGAGCCTTTTCCTGTTGGGGACAACTACAATAATACAACACCTGTCTCAGTCAAATTTGCAGGTGTTCCCAAAAAGACTTGGATAAAACTTCCAGGTTTAAAACACTTGAAAATATAAAATAAATATCCAACATTTTCTTTGATCAGATGCACTGAGGAAATGTTTGCTAAAGTTTCCAGGCAAAGTATTCACATTATTGTCACTGTTAGGTAGACTATGTCTACTACACATTACAAAAATGAGTGTGCCACTGTTGACATACAAAACTACCATTATCACATTATAGTAAACACATTTTTCACCAGTTCTCAGTGAACATAAACACATAGACAACTTGATAATCCTCTACTATGTTTAACCTGTCATGTGACTTAAGAGAGCAGACTCTGAGATAGTGCATGTTCTTTACTTTCTTTATTTGTCATCTTCCAGCCAGAAAGCAAGAACTCCCTCGGGCAGTCATCTCTGAGTGTCTTTAGTAAGACAATTACACAGAAACAGACTTGTAGACCGTGCAGGGGTAATGTGATGTCCAGGCAGAAACACTTATTTCAGGCCCTCTACTTTAGTTCTCTATCCATTAAGCAAAATTTACAGTAATATACCCATTTGTTGTGAAGGAAATGGTGACAATTTCAAGAATTAAAAAAAAAAAAAAGCTGATCTGAATGATTTGTGTGGCACATGTTGGTCCAGTAGAGAAATCCAGAATTTCAGAGTGATTTGGATGAATCACAAGCTTAATGATATCTGAATGAGAGAGAGTGAGAGTGGGCTCTCACCAGCTTGAAGTAGTTGATCATACATGTCAACAGCAGCTGTGGCTTTTCTCAGGCTGATTTGCTCCTTCAGTGCCATCTCACTCATTTCCTCGGTACACAATGCCAAAGTCTCTGGCATCAGACACTGCACAATCACAAAATATTATGCAAACACATCAAAAAAAGTACACGTGACACCAATGCCCTGTGAATGTGTTTCTTACTGGTATATGTGGCTCTGCAAAGTTTTTGGTGAAAAACTTTGGGTTGCTGTTGACAAAATATCTGGCTGCAGATCTACCAGATTCCTGGGAGAGAGAGAACAGCTTCTGCAGAAAAAGGGAGGAAATCAGGACGTCAAGACTCACAGTGAAATGTGTGCCCACTATACATTACAACAACTTTCACCTGGTTAGCAGGGCTCAAGTTCCATTAGGTTAACCCTTTATAGGGCAGTCAATAAAATACTGGAAATTTCAAAATTAAACTCTAGAGGGTTATTGGAGGGTTACTGCCATCCTACCATTCTCTCTCTTTTCTGAATGTTTAAGGAAAGAGGCAAGAGCAAGGAATGACCCAAGCTTCACCACACCTCATCTCCTCTCTGTTAGTCCTCAGAAAGGAAAACATCTAGGTAATTCCAAAACAAGGCCATCAGTTACAGTGTACAAGACAGCTGTGCTGGCAAATATAGCGACAACTGTGAAAAACACAGCTGAAGATACAAACAGTCAATGTCCAATACACCACAAACCACAACCACTGAAAAGATGCAGGGGTTTTCAGAACTATGCAATTTGAAGACAAAAAAACCCCCATCAAAGACCACAACATCCGCTACTGCTGCCTTGCATCCACCAGACACCAGGCAAAAAACTATAATGTGACTATTAAATGTGTGGAGTGTGACAGTGAGAGACACTTGGCAGCTCTGCATCCTGGTCCAGCACTAAAGATGCCAAAGCCTCTCACTTCCTCCAAAGAGCATGGCAGGGAGAAAAAAGCTCATCAAACCCAGATGTTACAGTCACCTATATGTGGAAATGAAATATAAGGGAAATCCTGCTCTAACATTTGCCTGGTCTACATCTTTTCAGAAGGCCAGCAGCGCAAGGTAAAGAAGACATATATAATCACTGATGATCAGAGTAATATGTCTCTTGCAAAGTTTGAGTTCTTTGACATGTTCAGCATTCAGTGTACAACATAACCATATACCACATGTGCTGGTGTCACAGAAACATCAGGTAGAAGAGCTTGTGGCTATACAGTGAAGTCACTTGATGGGAAAATGAGCTTTCCTCTCAATAATGAACTGCGTTTGGGACCCTACTTGAACAACCCCCCTTTGGGTCTTCTCTGTTCTCGAAAGGAACCAGTTCCTGTCACGGCTGACATAGAACAGATGTTTTATTGTTTTGTTGTTCAGAAAGACCACTTTCTTCGGTTTTTGTGGTATGAAAGCAATGACCTCAGCAAAGATGTAATAGACTATCGCATGAGAGTCCTTGTTTTTGGGAATAGTCCTTCCCCAGCAGTGGCAATTTTTGGACTGGCATGCGGAATGGCAGCAAGAGAAGAGGAAAGCGAGTATGGTAGTGCAAGTCACTTCAGAGTGGGATTTTTATGTTAACGATGCACTGAAATCCTTTCCAACTGAAGCTGAAGCTACTGATTTCCTACAGAGAGCTCAGAAGATCCTAGCACTGTCTAATCTAAGCGTCCACAATATTGCCTCAAACAGATTGGAGGTGGTGAATTCTATTCCCCCAGAAGGCAGGGGCAAGAAAATTAAAGACCTGGATCTCACTACAGATGAGCTTCCTGTGCAGTGGAGCTTGGGAGTAAATTGGAATACCATGTCTGACACGTTTGCTTTTCATGTTCCACAAAGCCAGAAGCCCTTCTCTTGTCGTAGGGTGCTTTCAGTAGTGAACAGGCTGTTTGGTCCTCTAGGCTTTGTTCCCTCAGTAACTATCAAAAGGAAGACGACTTCTCAGAGAACTCTCAAAGAATAACCTTGAGTGGGATAACCCCCTACTCCAAGAGATGTATGGTGATTGGAGAAGATGGCAAGATTCACTGCAGGACCTTAAGTCACAGCATATTCCCTGCACAATGTATTCCTCTCTATCTCACAAGCTAAGTCTACTGAGCTTTGTGTGCTCTCAGATGCCTCAGTCAAGGCCATAGTTGCAACAGCCTACCCTTAAGTCACTCATGGAGATGGGCAGAGTGAAGTCGACTTTGTCATGAGTAAAGGTAAGCTGGCTCCAGTACCAGAGCTCACCATCCCCAGACTGGAGCTCTGTCCCGCTGTCCTTGCTGTTGAGTTGTCCAAGGTCATCACAGAAGAACTTGACATGTAAATAGACAGAACTAAATTCTACACTAACAGTAAAGTGGTATTAGGATATATAAACAATCAGCACAAGAGATTCCATGTGTATGTGCACAATCATGTACAGAAGATTATGCAAACGTCTTTACCAGACCAGTGGAGATTTGTCCCAACAGAGAACAACCGAGCTGATTATGGCTCTCGGTCTGTCGCAGTAAGTTACCTCACCAATACCACATGGCTGTGTGGCCCAGCTTTTCTTCTGCAGTCTGAGAGCATGATAGAGGCCCATTTATCCAGAATCAGATTAATCCAGAATCAGATGTTGAAATACGTTCCAGTGTGACAGTGCTTGCAACCACAGTGTCTGCGAGCCACATGGGTTCAGCATATTTTGAATGCTTCTCAAAGTGGACCACCCTTGTCAAAGCAATAGCTGTGGAACCAACTTCATTGGTGCATCCAAGGAATTAAAGCTGGATCCTCTGAAACCTGGTGAGATGACTGTAGACCACTACTTACTCAGTCACAAATGTTACTGGGTCATCTCATACGGGTGGCACATGGGAGCACATGATAGGCATCCTCAATTCAATGCTCCTACGAGTAAAACACTCTGAACTGACTCACAAGGTTCTGACAACACTCACGGGTGAAGTTACGGCAATTATTAATGTGAGACCGATGGTGCCTGTCTCCTCTGACCCAGTAGCTCCACTGATCCTAAGCCCCTCAACTCTCCTCAATCAAAATGTTGGTGCAGCCTCCCCTCTGGCTGGGGACGTCTCTAAGGACGACAATGTTTAAACATCAGTGGAAGAGGCTTCAAGTTCTCGCTGACATTTTCTGGGCTGGATGGTAAAAAGAGTACCTCAGCCTGCTTCAAAGTCATCAAAAGTGTAAATTTAACAAACAAAATATGAAGGAAGGGGACATTATTCTTTTCAAGGACAAACAATTCAAGAGAAATGAATGGCCAACAGGAGTTAATGTGAAGGCTTTTCCAATCAAAGATGGAGTAGTCAGAAAAGTGGAGGTTAAGATTGTCCACAACAAAACTACAAAGACTTTTCTAGACCCATCTCGGAGTGTATCCTCCTGTCTCCAGGAGATTAGTTTATGTAAACATGTTATTGTGGCATTCTTAACTTAATGCCAGGCAGGGAGTACCGTATTTCTCCTAATTAACGCTCCCGCTCTAATAGACGCGCCCCCACCCACAAGGCTAGGGTGCAGCTATTATTTTTATGCCAGTTTCGAT
>JAOWBL010000008.1:93106-109417 GCA_028564865.1 Zenarchopterus dispar | reverse complement strand
AAAAGCAGAACACTCAGACCCGGCTTTTGTGACTCAACCCTGATCAGCCATCGATGAGAACATGCACGCAAAGCAGAGACATCATGGGATGTGGAAAGGCAAAAGCTGAAGTTCCAGCCCTTTGAGTACAAAAAAATACCAATAATAATAATAATAATGATAATAACAATAATAATGAGACATCAGTGATGTTACGTTCATCTTTTAACCCATACAAAGTGCCAGCCTCGTTTTAAAAAGAATGTAATCTTCCAAATAAAATGTTTTCTAATTTCTTAAATATAGGAACAATATTTGGTTTACTAACTCTCCTTTACTGAAAAGTCAGGTGGCACTGAGATAGTGCCTTGATGAATTAATAGAGAGAGGCAAATCTAGGAGAAATAATAATGAATTAGAATTATTGTCAGATTGCAATATACATTAATCTTATGTGAATCAATCATATAAATACTCACATAAGTTGAAAATGTGACAATTTGATTAAGACAGGCAGATTATTCAAATATACTTGAAGGCCTTTCGAGGAACTTTCTTCTTAATGTTTCTGCTTGCCAGGACAAAAATAAAAATTTCTATCATGAAGTTAAACATTTCTTCAGACGAAGACAGAAAACAACTTTGCAAATAATAATGAGAGGAGTAAAGACAAAAGGAATTGTTGTAGTTGTCTAGGACTACCTGCATTGCTACAGATAAGTTAAAAGATTCATTCCCTTTTCCTCACTGCAAGTCACAAAAACACATCCTCAGTCACGTTACTTCACTGTCGTTTGGCAGATCACGTAGAGAAGAGATCGGAAATCACCGTCACAAACTGATATTTTCATAGACAAAACATTATTATTTTAAAACCCATCACTACCGAGTAAAATAAATTAACCTTTTTTAAATAAATTCTCACTCCTCCTTCTCGAGGAGGGAGGCGCGTACGCGCTTGCGCACATAGAAAGCGGTGAGAGCACTGCAGCAGGTGGTGAAGATGAAGAGCGCTACGGCGTCGTGCGCGAGGTCTCCGTGGAGACGCTCGTAGAAGGGACGGCGCTCCGTGAAGTCTGTTCGCAGTGCTTCGATCTGCATCAGGGTGCACACCACCACAAACACGTGAAAGATCTGATGGCCCTGCCCGATGAAGTCACACCTCCCAGGGAACAAACTCTCTGGGTGCGGGCAGCAGAAGAAATAGGCGCTGATTAGGAAAAAGAGCACATGGTAAAAATGGTACATCACAATGGGGTCAGAGCAACCATCCCGGTAGCAGCTGTAGATGCGATGAACCACGGGGCTTATGTCTAAACAGTAAGCCAAGGCTGAGGGCACCACTTGGAAGAGCTTGTGGGCGAACTTGGGCAGTTCATGTCGGGCATACTTGCCATAACAGCACCCGAAGCAAGTGAGCCAAGCCAAAAAAGCTGCCGTGGGTAAAAAGAACCCTCGCACCGTGGCGTGCAGATCCTTCTCTATGGCATAGTAGTAGTGGGCCAGAGCGCTCCCATACTGGTAGACAGAAACCCCCACGTAGTCGAGGAAGTAGAAGGTGTAGTAGGAGAGCTCCGACTTGGCAGAGAACAGATGAGCGAGAGCACTGAAAGAGAGGTAGGTGAAAGCTGCCAGGAGAACGATGAAGAGGGGCTGGGCATGAGGGTCACGCAAAAAATCCACAGTCTCCGAGATCTCCTGCCACTTCACCAAGATGATAAGTGCGGCCAACAGATGGGTCCACACGTTGACGGTCTCGTTGTGCCTCTGGAAGAGGGTGAGGAAGTAATAGCGCCAGCTTTGGTCCGTCTGCCGGTAGCCGGTGAGGATGTGGCGCTCCTGAAACACCCTGGGCACATCGGACAACTTCACAGTGCACGGCAGTGTCGGGAAGGCTGACTCGAGCAGCTGAGGGATCTGCCGCAGCTGCTGTGCGTTAATAAACAGCCGGCCAATCTGCTCCATCACTACTGTTGCCATGGCAAACTAGAAGCTACAGAGGAGGGTGGAGAGAATAAATGAAGTCAGTCAATATCTGTCTTTGAGCTGCATCCATTTCCAGATCTGTTGGTGTGTATTCACACATTCCCGGGCCATGTTGCTGCAATACTTTTTTTTTTTTGGCATAAAGAGAAGTATTAGTGCAGCACTTATTTGGTCAATAAATCAAAAAGCATTTTCATAAAACTCATGTTATTTCAAGGGTAAACTAACACATTCGTCACATATTCTACTTGTAGACTTTGTTGATTTTCTGCTTTGTGAGACTTTGAACTAAATATCCGTAATGTTCTGCACTTGATTTATATAAACATTTGTTGTTAAAAAAAATTTCAACAAATGAATTGAACAAAAGGATTTTTTTTTTTGCTGAAGTTACTTATTTTTCTCTTCAGACAGCAGTGAAACTAGACAACACTGAGTTAAACAAGGTCTTTTTGATATCTTATCAAAAGGAAGTAACACGCATGAGTTTTTAATGGTCATGGGTTGATGCTAGTGTCAACAGCAGCTTGAAACATCTATCTGCAGTGGCTGAAACCGAGGCTGCTGGGAGTACGCTTATGGGCCTGCAAGACCAAGCAATTACATACAGGTTGGTAAAGAAAACCCAACACAGAAAGGAAATGCACTCATGAAAGCTGTTCAGCGTGAGCACAGTCATGTTTTGCACAACCTGCTCTGTTGACTGTAAAAAAAATATATATAATTATAAACTGATGAAGTGTTAAATTATCCTGGTTTCTTTTTAAACTATTTGATTAGTGCCTCTGAACGTGTTCTCAAGCCATAAATCACCACTATGAATACTGTGAAAGATAGCAAATGCAATAAAACTCAAACAGAACTGCCCTTATTCTTGATAAACAGGAAACTATGGTTGAAGGTAACACAACTTTACACATAACAGTGGTTTCCTACAAGATCTATTTTTAAGACATGCAGCTAAGGTTAGAAAATTATTTTTAATGCAGTGGACTTATAGTTAACACAAGTCATACAATAAAAGCAGAAGATGTCAATGCTAACCCATTTGCAGTTAACCTTGTTACAACCTACAAATAGTCAGGGCCGTTAAAGGGAGACATATCATATAAAAATGTACAAGCCATGCCTGGCTGCTTGCAAACCCAATACCAGTCAGTGGCCAAGTTATCACAATGGTATGCACTTTCTACATCTACCTTCTTTGTTTTCCATTTTCAATCAATTTAAAATAACTACACTAAAGATTACCTGAAGTTATTATATTTATACATGTAACACTGTATATAGTATTTGTTTCATGTTTGCTGCAACTCTTAATAATTGCACATAAATTAAGAAGGTTGCACATGGAAACTCTTTTTCCCCAACTGGATGGAAAAATACTTTTGCATGTCAAACGAAAGGCATAACTCAAAATAATAAGGAACTTTCTTTAAAAAAAAACTTGTATCTCAGGATAAGAGAAGTTGCTTTGGAGCAGATGGCAACCTGTAGAAGTTCCCCGCCTGCCTGTGTCCATGTGAACCCCATCTGGATTAAAAGTGGGTTACTTGGGTTCAGAGCGGGCTTGGGCTTGAAATGCACGAACGGGAAATGCTGGCTGGGTTGAAGTGCTCTTTGTGAATCAATGTCTACTTCTGTGATGGCATCCAAATGTTGTTTGGTCTGACTAGTCATAGATTTTTTTTTCTCTCATTTGAAACTGATACTATTTTCATAAACATTTCATTTTTACTGCTTTGAATTCACACATCTCATTATTTGAGATGGTGGGGATGATTCTCAGAATTTACTTTTTTTAAATTCATCACACTGGATGAAATGGTCTTTTATTGCAAAGTAAGCCATCCTAATCTGCTCATTATGTAAACTGTGTGAGTTGCCTCTGCACATATGGAGACAGCAGTAAAGGAGCACTGAAACATGAGTTAACCGATGCTGAGCTGTTGGGCTTTAATTCCTGCGGGCGTGTTGAAGGCAGGGAGCTGAAGCAGCAGCCTGGACACATCAGACTGTGGGATGAACATGTGCAGAGGATAAGGAGGAGAGGCGTGAGTGATGAATGGCGGATTACCTAACATAACTCCATCCTATGTCCACACCCTCGGCTTCCAACGAGCGCCGATATCCTTTAAAATATTTATAGATGGAGAACAATGCTGGACTCCAACCGAGAGCGGGCTTTCTATGCGTATTAAAGCAGCCCCGGGCCTAAGCGGGCCTGTTGCTACGGATTGGCACAAGCTGGGCTGCACTTGATCCATTAAAATTTAACATTTTCAAGATAAACGCGCGTCCGGCTCTCAGGCAAAACATCCGCTTGTTGCTACAGATGGGCTGCGCAAACCTCTCCAGCTCATAAGCGGCATTTCCCAGGCTTGAGTGAGCTCAAGAAATGCCGCTGCATACTAATAAAAAAAAAAAACCTGACAAGGTTTCGCGTTCGAGATGTTTCTGAACCTGTGCCATCTTTACATTTCAGCAACGACATGGCATGAATGCTAATTTCGAAGATGAACCCTCAACACTTACGAAAACGACATACCTGTCGATAGTGGAATCAGTCCAGTGTCTGGAATAAAAAAGAAGTCGATGAATGAATTACAGCCGTACAGAACATGGATAACATTATTTGATGGGCAGGACTGAGAGAAGATGACCGAGACCGGAGCAGCGGCAGCGTCAGGCGGGTCCTACGGCGCAGCTGCTAGGAGACCAGGCTCTTTGATGGACACCCCTACTGACCAATCAGCAAACATAGCTCCTCCTCCTTGTGGCCGCAGTTACAGTTTCGAGCAATCACAACCACCGCTCGGCCAATCAGCCCGCCTACTCTCAACACAAATTCTTCCACTACCACCTAACAGTATTTCTGTCAGATAAGGTCTTAATGGGGCAGTTATCATCATCTTTAGCGAGCCTTTACTGGTTACAGTGTGGCTTAAAATGTAGTTATTAAATTCACTTATATACTTTAGCTCTCTATTCTTTAAAATGCTTGACAGATAGGTTACATTTATGCTTTATTTGAGCTGATGATGCCATGACTGGAGAGGTTATGTAATCCTGACCTCTCCATGTGTCATTCTTCCTGCTTGCACGTGCTAATGATCTTACCTGCGTCCACTATGAATGCTTTATTAGGCTATTAAATGCAAAAAAAAAAAAAAAAAAAAAAAAAAAGAGAGAGAGAGAGAGAAAGAGAGAGGAAATTTGTCTGTGACCACCACCTGGATAATGTTTTGAACAATGATGCCACACTTTTGTAAGTTACACACAAGCAGAATCAACAAACATAGGGCAGGATCTTAAAACCATCCCTTGTGTCAAAGCATGGTAAGCAGTCTTGCCACAATTAGTTTACCACAATGAGTTTTACCACAATTTGAATAATGAATGTAGCTAAAAAGTTTTGTTCTTCTTGTGAGGTCTTGGGGACTGCTGAACACATGGGATGTAATCAGTTGTGTTCCCCTGAATCATTAGGTGTCTCAGCCTTTCTACACTATCCATCCTCCCTGAAGATGATCAAACCTTAGCGTGTGCTCAAGCTGTACCCCAAACCTGCAGGGTGGGGAATTTTGAAGTGTTGTAGTGGGAGCCTAATAGATCCACCTGCTACTTCTTTCGAGTGCCTGAGATATTTTAACAAACATGGTCATGGTGTCTGAGGTCTTTCAGAAATTTGATGGTGGAAGAGGCCACAAATCCTACCAAATCCCACAGAGTTCCAGTTTAGTAGCTTAGCATATGCTGCAAGTCCTGGCATAGTTTGTTACGTTTGTAAGTGAAAAGCAATTTTTTTTATATGCAGAAGTTACCGCCTGAGAGTTTCACTAGCCTTCCCGACTGGTGTGGTCAAATCAGTTTTATGGCCTATATCTTTCCTTTTCTTTGTCTTCAGTAACAAAGTTCCTTTGTTAGTCTTGCTATTCTGAAAGATCTCTTTTGTTTCTTGATTCAAGCCATCCCACTCAGTGTATATTCTTTAAAGAGACTAATTTAGGGAGTGTCTGAAAACAATGAATATATGTTTGTCCTCTGGGTCTTTGATCTATAACTTAATCACAAAAATAGACAACTTCAGGGAACATGACTCGTAAATTGATGCTGCAGACAGTACGGTGTATCTTGGAGTAATAAAGGAAGGTCATTCCAAACAGCCAGAGCAGGCTGAGAAAAGGTTGTTGAAATGGAGCCAGCTTTTGTCCCCTGTGTGGTCAGACAGGGAAGGAACGCTGCACCATGGGACATCGTTCTGGGCTGATGAGTTCAGCAGTTTCTTCCAGATTCATGACAAAGAGCCACTGTGCAGCGCTGTGACAGTTTGTGAAACAATGTGGCCTCAAATATACACAAACCTCTGTAAAACCTTCTTACAGTGGGTCCACAGTATTAAAAATCTAAAAATACATTAAAAAGAGATCATCGCATATGAAGAAAACTGCAGTTTCTCTATATTCAGAGTTGCAAAAATCAATTAGCTCTTAAATAGTTATATTTTACTCACATCATTAAAATATGTATAATTAATGCCTATATGTATTTTAAAAGAATAATAAAGACCTCGATATATGGAATAAAACTTGAAATGATTTGTAAACAAACTTGTCAAGCAACTTTTAAAAAACAACTTTTGAGCACATGCACACAACATTCTTGAATGCATGCGACTTTTCCAGCCTGGGTGACAGACGCGATGCTGACTGCAAGTCTCTGCAAGGTGCAAGCAAGGGTAAACAAACCTCTAAGCACTGACAAGGGTTCTGCATACTTACATAACACTGCTGCAGATCATATAGCATGCAGGTAATACCTCAAAGCTGTCTGAAAATGGTGCATGGCTATGATGTGTTTTAGAAAGGATGTGCATGGTATTTTACAGAAATACATAAATTCTAAACACCTGAGTGCTTTCTGTGCACATGAAGCCCAACAGACCAGCAGGCACAAGGTCAGAACTCATGGCTGCAAAAAGAAAATGACACAATGCACTTTCTTGGGCAGCTTGTAACACTGAAAGCTGGAACCACTGAGCTGCTTATGCATCACAATATCGCTACTTTGAATATCTGTGTATGCAAATGTTCCCATTATTCTTTGGCTTGATATGTTCATGTATCCTAACTAAGCAAGTCAGAATAAAACATTTCAAGTGTTATATTATTATGAGATACTGGAATACTTTCAGAATGCTTTTGTGCTTTTTACATATTTGCCATGACTCTTGTAAAAGAAAATGATTTTATACGATACTAATTTAACATGTTGCATTTGCTTGAGCTATATCATACTATTGCCACAACATGAAAAAAAAAACCTCCACAGATGATAAAAACCACTTGCTAATGAGTGTGACCTTCTCTCCTAGTGACAAAGCAATCCTTAGTTTTAATGACTGGAACTGATGATCCAAGAGGAGACTGCTGATTAATTTGGACAGCAGGCTGCTCTTCCTTTTAGAAACAGATGTGTTGTACAATTTCTTTGTTAAACACTTAGTTCTGCCAATGATGGCTCCACACCATCTATCGCAGTAGTCTATGCAAACACAACAGGAGAATCAGGAAGTACCTGTTGTTTAGGGCTTGTACATAGGGGAAAAAAAAAAACACACACCAATGCCATCTTGTGATGAATATGTAGTTTGGCTGTGGTTACATTTACATTTCATGCAAACTAGAAAGGGTTACTATTCATTGATGTACTCATACAATCCACTTTGAAATACTAACAAGTAATTGGCAAGTACAGCTCGAAAAAAAAAAATGTCTCTATTTTTATTTTAAAAAACCCTCTAAAATCTATCCATTCCTGTAATGAATCACAACTGCCACTAGGTGTCAGAAAAGTCAAAGGTTTTATTAACAAGCAACAGTGTACAGATTGTCTCGTGAAGATAATATAGGATGCTCAGCTCTAATTATTACTTCAGAAGTCAAATTATATAAAAATAACATTTTATCTCAAATTTTGCAGTGACAAATGTGTTCAACAACCCTCTGCAATAACTGTGGAGTTGACTCTCAAAAAGTCAGTTCAAAGTTAAAGCACTAACAACAGTTTTCAGCAGTATATAATGTATTTTAACAACAAAACTACAGTGACCAATGTATTAACAGCAAATGCCTTGATAGGAGGATACAGTCTAACCAGCTGCCAAAGAGAAATCCAGAAGAAGAGAGAAGTCAGACTACATCTACACTAATCCTAACTAATAACTAATACAAAAGATTTCAGGAGGATGTCAGATATAATACAGCTTATCTTTGGACTTGTAAAGGCTGCTTTCAAAATTATGAACAAATTAAATCTCAGCCTCAATCTTTCATTGTCTCCTTGTTCTTCCTCACTTCTTGGAGCTTCTTGTCCTGATGAGTGGTAAAAGAGGAGAGTGATCACAACACTTAGTTTCCTTCATTTTTCCACCATCAAATATATGTTTATCCAGCGTTAGGATCTTACCTTCTCCTTGAACTTCTCGTTGAGTGCTGCCATCCGAGCATTGCGGTTCTCTTTGTTCAACTCCATCTTCTGATTCAGTTTTTCTTTTGCCAGCTTGCTAAAGTTGCAGCTTTCCTCAATGGCCTTCTGGATGACCTCTTTCTCATGCTCCCGTTTCTCTGCTAAATGTTTTAGCACTTCAGCTTCATGGCTCTGGCAAAAGACAGAAGAGATCCGTATTTTGAAATGAAGTACTAGCGTGAATTTTAAATCCATGTACTAATTCACGTGGCTGCTCTAGATACCTTGCGTCTTTCATCTGCAGCTTCCAGTTTCCTCTTAATTTCATCCAGTGATGTTTCCTTCTTCTTGTTGGGGGACAACGGGAATTCCACTTTAGCATCTGGGGTTGAAGGGCTGAGGATGACCTCAAATGCTTGACCTGATGCACGCTTGCTTAGCTCCTTCACTTGAATGTCTGTAAAAGAGAAGAATCACCAGTAGTCATTCATAAATATTGTTTCATGTGGATGTGATCTGAGAAGTGAAGAAATACACTAACATTTGAAATATTTTTTAAAAAAACCTGTGTTCTGTTAAGAGACTGTGGATCAAAAAGAGTTAAATAAGGAGCTAGGTAAATCAGATTAACGCTATGGTCAGAAAAAAAATCAATAATCTATACATTCCATCATTTATAATTTATTATCAGTGTAAAATCCTTTCAGTGAGTTTGTCAATTTTGCAGCATGTTCTCTTAATGTGCAAATTCAAATATATGCGGATGGAAACACTACACTGCATTCATTCATACCAGATGGTAACTACTGTATTTGCATAGTTTACACTGACCAGCAGAGTTCGCCATTGTAGAAGGTGACGTTTGTATTTCTCCTGCTGAGAGAGAAGAAAAAAGGAAATCAGAATATAAATAAATTTCACTGGAAAGAATGCAGTGTGTTGCAAAGACAGCTTGTGTTTTCACAGATTGTTTGTTAAACTTCCATTATTTTCCAGCATTTGTGTCAAAGAAGAGCTTAAACAGAGCCGTCATTGACTAGCTGATAACTTTACAATCGTCCATAAACTAAAAATGGATACTTATAGTGATACATTTAAGAGAAACACTCTAGAATTAAAACAATACTAAATTTGTTATTACATGGCACAAAATGTGAACTTTTCTTAGGATCCAAAACCATTTTGGAAAAGACCAGAATTAGAATCTGCAGGAAAATGGCTATTAACATTAGAATACAGAGAAGTCAACCTATGTCAGAATAAATAGCTATTTTTTGCCTGTACCAAGACTCAAAAATGTCAATCCCCCTAAGTGATGGTGTGGATAGGGTTCCCCATAGACAAACCAAAATAACTGTAACTTTGTATGTCAACAACCATATTTCATACTTCCATTGAACTAGATCGGTACATTTATGACAAAACAAGCAAGTGCTACAAGCAGAGGTCATCAACTTAACCCATGTCTATATTTAGCTGGTATGGCAGCGACTGTACGAGATTCCTCCTCAAACAGTTTCTTTTTAAACCCTTTTGGTACACATACAAAGAAAAAAAAAAACTAAGTATGGTAAAAAGTGAAAATCAATAAAAATGCTTTTAATTGTTTTTTAAAATATTTTTCCATATTTCTTTATACTTTTAATTTATTTTTTTTGTCACACTTCTATAATTTCATTTTTAAGAATGACCTATGCAAAACAATGATATATAATTGGTACAACTTGCAAGGTTTGAAATCACATAACCTGTTAAGTAACCTGTCACAACATGACCAGAAATGTCAAACAAAAGCCTCCCACTTCTCTGATGCTCTCCTATAAGATCATGTTTGCATGTGACGTCTGAACAAAGAAAGTCTCTGCAGCTCGAGTATAACGTGAGTTTCTGGAGTGAACGTCGATGACTGTGGTGCCCCACAGATCAAGACTGCACTAGACAGTGGTGGGGGAGGGGCAGCATAACTGCTGTAAAAGTCTTAGGCATAATATATCAAACCTAATGAACATATATATACTTTTTTATTCGAAACTCCACACAAGAATGATAAAGCACTCGACTAAACAAAAATAATATACTAAAAACATAATGTATTTCCACGTGGATATGAACGGATTAATGTTGCATAACAACAACAAAAGACAAGTCAGCAAAACTTGGTGCAAATGAACTAATTAAATGTACAGTGATGGATTTAAATAATAAAATAATAACAAATATTTATTTTGCTATAAAACCTGAAGCGTTTTTAAAGTTGTTTTTGTTATTGTTTTTGTTTAAGACATTAACTGCTTTTGTTGAACAGCGGCCATAACAATTAACTGTTATTTACTAAAACTGACTTTAGTGATGCTGAGCAGCACCTTACACGCTCCAAAAACGATTTAAAAAAAACTCTATAACACCGTAAATGTTTCACCTGGGAGTCTAAATAAAAGGTTGAATAGTTCTCACCGTCAAGTACAGTGGAGTTTCTCTGGAAAAGTAGACCCTCTTTACCTCTCTTTCTTCTCTTTTCAAACCGCCAACATCTGCACCTTCGCGCACAAACGGACAGGTCCTCACGTCATCAGTGATGTTTGCAGTGATTGGTTCAAGTCCGCCAATTACAGTAGGCGATACAACTGCGCG
Source organism: Zenarchopterus dispar (assembly GCA_028564865.1). Lineage (NCBI taxonomy): Eukaryota > Metazoa > Chordata > Actinopteri > Beloniformes > Zenarchopteridae > Zenarchopterus > Zenarchopterus dispar. The sequence goes on along the minus strand of JAOWBL010000008.1, from coordinate 98,353 downwards.
CGCCAGGAGAAATGTGGAGTAGGGCTGCTGGCGCTTGCAAACAAATAAATACCAATGGACAAAAGTGGGGCAAATGTCAGACAAATCAAACACTTTAGAGCGATTGTTTATGATAAATAGACAGTTCTGCATATGTTGCACGGCACTGATTTATAGCTAAGTCAAATAATACTAGCTTTTGGCATGTTTCAGTTAGCTTGGTCAGAGTATCATAACACTGTATTTGTTGATATTGTCTTTACACCCTCGTGGTCTGGGATCTCACTGGCACGCTTGTGTAAAGCCAGTAATCACATGTAAACATTAACAAATAAGTACCTTTATAATTGAGCTAACATTTTCTTAATTTGTAACCCAACTGAAGTTCAAAGCATTTCTTTACTGTTGTTTTTGGAGCTTAAGAATATGCAAGAATATTTACAAATAATAATAAGGATTATATATATTCACAAGTTTTCCTGGAGGTTTGACCTCTTTGGTCTCCCCCCCTCCGTGTACCCTGGGAATAATTGTGGTAGAAAACTAGACTCTTCCTTTCACATTTCCAGCATCCAACAAAAGTATTTAAAAAGTCAAAAAAGACTGCATTTTTCTGTTTTTTTAGTTTCCTTTGTTGTATCTTTTACTTAAGGGGACAACTGCAAGACATTCTTTTGAGGAACTGATCAAAGACGAGTAAGCATGAGAAGAGAGCAGTAATCCCCCCAGCTGTATACTATGGCAAAATTTTAAAAAAGAGAGGCAGATATCAGCTGCCAACAAATAGAGGCTATCGCTACCAGAACAAAAAGCTAATTTAAGAAGACTCGGCGGTGAGTGGAGATGTCCAAGAGCTGATTGTGCAGCATTTGTTCTTTCAAATGTAAAAACTGAATATATATAAGTGAGGAGAAGCAAGGTTCCAGGTGCCTGAAGGCAAAAATGTAGCCAGAAGTATAAAAACTTTAGAGAAAATATCCTGCGTAATGTTTACTTTTAGCTGAGAATGTCCTTAAAAAAACCACTCGAGAAGAGTTTTGTTTTGTTTTGTTTTTTAATGACAGTGGTGCTGATTTCTGAGAAAGCAAAGCACTACCTTGAATATTACACATGCATGTGCCAATATTGACTGTAGAGATAAAATTTTAATTACATTTAAACCATAAAAGTGCTTTTATAGTGCAAGTGTAATGATGTAATCTCATAATTCTATCTAATATTGCTGCACTGATCATTTTGATATTTTAGACATTAGTTTTGTCTGGTTGTAGTAAACAAACTCATCATGATGGTTTGCAATACTGTTCGTAAACTTGGTAGTTACGTCTTGTTTTATTTCACCTGTGCAGGAATATTGTCTTCTGATCCCTCTTTGAATCTGTTGTGGCTTTTAAATCGTCTTTTTAATCATGAAGCAGTCATAAACTCATTCATTCATCCATCATAGCTGCTTCTTCCTAATCAGGGTCACAGAGGTTTGCTGAGTCTTATCCTGGAGCGTTTATGAATTATCCTGAGTGGATAAATTGCTTAAAAGTCATGTGTATTTTTGTTTAGCCATAAACTTAACAATGTTTAGTGTTACTTTTCCTTTTCTTGTTTAGTTGAAATGAACAGACTGATATCCATGTTAGGTAGCCCACTAATTTTCATTGCTTGCACTTGCCACAGAATGAATTATAAAACCCATGTATTTCAGAGTTTTCTGTCCAGTGTCCGTCATCTGCTCAGTGAACCGTTTTTTGTTTTGTTTGTTTGTTTGTTGTTTTTTAGGGAGGTAGGGTGGATTGACAGAAATTGCCAAGACTGCCACATAAATATACTCCGTTTTTAAAAAAAAAAAAAATTCCATCGAAACTCACTCAGGAACAGTTGTATTAAAACAAATTTATTTCCCCCGCGGTCTTTACTTGCACAAAATGTAAAAGTTTTAAGATAAAGTGGTGAATATTAAGGCTAACTTCCGTCAAGTTCGAGGGCTTTTATAATGAAAAATGGTCGAACAACTTCCGCTCACTGAACTTGTTTATGCTTGCGCTGTTGAGGAAGACGTCGGGACAAAAACCAGGCATTTCAACTTCTTAACGTAAAAATGGGGGCTTGTATGGCCTTGTGCTCTTTGGCTAGCTGCGTAAGTATTTCATGTTATTACCAGGACTATCTTATCTACTTAACCAAGGCTTTTATTCGCTGTCGTCTCGCCGTCAGGTTGTACTAGCATGAAGAGTGTTTGCTAACGTTCGGTGTTGGTTAACCGTTCAATATCTGACAGCTAACGGTGATCACGTAAAACGTGCTTACAAATAACTGTTTACCAACTGAAGACCAGACGTTTGAAAAAGTAAGCGTTCATAAGCGCAGCAGATAGTTTATAGCTTTGAAGATTAGCCAGCACTATAAATAAGTCATGACTGAGAAAAGGTCGGAAATGGGCAGGTCAGCTGGATAATGTTAGACACTTGTTACTCAGTGTTAGTTAAAGTTAAAGTTGTTTAATAGTTTAAAAAAATATTTTTCCATTTAAAATAAAATAATGAGTCATCGGTACTCATTAGTCAACGACCCAGTGCCGATGAAACTGCAAATACTGCATCGTTTGTTTAGCCAGTTCAAAAAGGGCAGATGATTTATGTTAAACAAAATTTTAATGAGTCTTACCTTTGTGAATTAAATGAATATGACAGATTATAGGTCCAAGTTACTAGAGTTTAATCTGACTAGCATTTGAACAAGCGATGTGGGTGTGTCTTTTCAGATCTTTCATAGGAAGTTAGTCATCGTGCTTAACAATTTACCAACTCGGAATCACGTGGACTCATATATTTATATATGACCTGCATCTTATCCAGTTAAATACAATCATGTGCTTTTTTAAAAGGCATTTATTTAGCCTTGCCTGTTTTTTCCTCCTCTCAACATCATCTCCCACCTCCCCAGGCCTCCTGTCTGTGTGGCTCAGCTCCATGTCTACTGTGTGGCTGCTGTCCCTCCTCCAATAACTCCACTATCACCCGGCTGGTTTTCTCTTTCTTCCTGCTGCTGGGGACCATTGTGTCTGTCATCATGATCCTTCCTGGGATGGAAGCGCAACTCCGCAAAGTCAGATCAGTTTACTCAGTGCTATCATAATATACTGAAAAGATGACTAAAACCTCAAGTGTATGTGTTGATTGTGCTGTATTGTTCCATGTGCCTTATTAATATTATTTCATTATTAACGGATATGATTAAAGGCTGAAGGTACTTAAAGTAAAGGCTATAGCAAAGTTCTTCATGAAGTGCATTTTGAAGAATGATCGCACATTCTTTATGGTGCACAATGCTTGGATTAGTTTGATTATAAGCTTCTTTTTTTTTTAGATCTGTTTTTGTTTATTTTTTTGTTTTCATTAATAGATTCCAGGATTTTGCCAGGGAGGAACCACCATACCTGGTATTGAAAACCAGGTTAACTGTGATGTGATTGTTGGCTACAAGTCTGTATATCGTATGAGCTTTGCCATGACCTGCTTCTTCTTCCTCTTCTTTGCCATAATGATAAATGTTCGTAACAGCAAAGATCCACGAGCAGCTCTTCAAAATGGGTAGGAGCTCTGTTGGGATTATTATTTTATTTTTTCAGATAGAGGATCAAGAATAGTGACTAATTTGTAAATGCCACTTCTGTCTTCTGTACTAATGGTGCATTTGTGAATGTTCATGTTTACAGGTTCTGGTTCTTTAAATTTCTGATCCTGGTTGGGATTACAGTGGGAGCTTTTTTCATCCCTGATGGACTATTTCATACTGGTACTAACAACACTTTTGTGTTAGAACTGCTGCAGATCTTGGCAATACACATCATAGCACGCTTATTTAAGAGGAAGTCCCACTATAGTGTTAAGCCATGAACCAAAACAAGGCTACACTCTTCTGTTTCTGTTTCAAAGAGAAGAGATGGTTCAGAGTTAACCCACCGATGGATACAAAGAAGTGCTTTATTTAAAAAATGGACACAGAAGTTCGAATACTTAAAATAATATATTTGTAAAACAAGCCTTCCTTGTATTCACATTTTCAGATATTTTCCCCATCTTGCTAGTGGTTGTGCCTCACAACAGTTTTAGGCCAAGTCAAATGCTTGTTACCACTGATACAAGCTAAAGTTATTTTTAACATGAGGACAATGATGGAATATTTGGCATTTATACTTGCTTGCTTCAAAACATCAGGAGCACACTTTGAACAATATGTCTCTTTTATAGCTAATATGCAAGTTATCTGTTTTTTCTTTGACACATTGGTCTCACATTTATTTCTGCCTCCAGGAGGGGAAACTATACTATTCTAGAACTCATAAAACCTAATACTTCTGCCAAATAAAAGAATAAATTATTGAAGCTAATACCCGTTCTGGATCACAATCAAACCTAAGTGGCTCCTAAGTTGAGCTGTGGCCAGACTCTGGAAAAAAAAAAACAAAAACATTTACGCAAAGTCTTTAGGAACATTTTGAGTAAATCTTTTTTGCAAAAAAAAAAAAGATTAAAAATGTTACTTCTGATGACAAAATACGCATTTCCTTCCTTACTTAAGCACACCAAAATTATAGAATAGCAAACATAAGAAACAAGTACACACTTGTTTGTGCCCAGGGTTTATACTCCTGTAGCAGTTTTTTTTCTTTTCTTTTTTTTTTATTCTAAGTGATTGGAAAACATAAGTACCTAGGTTATTTTTGTCTTTTTTTTTTTTTTTTGTCCATTTAGTTAATTACGTAGGCAAAAGTCATTGCTCCAGTAAAAAGAAATATGAAACCTAAACATGTTCTTATCTTGTAATGATCCGTCGATCCTTGTACCAAGCGGTCGATGATTAATTAAAATCATTGAGTCAAAATTGTACCTTGGCGGATTTTGTGGTATCGGCAAACATTGAATTGTCAGTCAGTTAACTGTTGTAATAACACATGTTGATGAAAGCTTTGATTTATATCCTGGATGCCTCGCAGGTGACAGCAGAGTTCATACAAATGGACTTGTTGATTTCTTTCTGTTTTGTGGTCTGCAGCATCATCCACCTTATCATTAACAGTGTTGCAGGATAGTGGCCAAACACTACAGTGGTTCATGTACAAAAGCGAACTGTGGTATAATGTTACGTTGCCAAGATCGTAATGCGAATTTATTTATTTTTCTTTAATCGGCAAAGGGAAGACAACATCAAGAACAATAACAAGTGCAGGTCCAGCAGTACCCAGTCCACAAAATGACTAAAAATCTCCAACTC
>JAOWBL010000008.1:62814-73586 GCA_028564865.1 Zenarchopterus dispar | reverse complement strand
ACACACACACACACACACCTTCCCATCACAGTCTGAGGAACAGAGGACAAAGGGATGACGGATGGGTGAAGGTCCCTGACAGGGAAGTACAGTATAGAAGGTGTGTGCTGTAAAGGGTGACAATGAGCACATTCAGGAGGACACAATACAGAGCCTCGGCCAGCAAAGCCAGCAGCCTGTGAGAGTAGCCCAACATCAGGCCAGCACAGTCGCCCCTACAGCAGCCGGCCATCAACTGTGCTGAGCGAGGGGTAATCACCGAGTCCTGAACAACACTCCTATTGACTGGGACCAAATAAAACAAGAGAAAACACAAAGAAGAAGCGAAAGAATGGGAGACGTGGATATTCCAGGAAGGACACACGAGGGAGAAGTGAAGGAAACAAAAACAGTGACGTTTAAAAAAGAATGCAAACAAGAGAGTAGACTATGATGAGGGGAAAAAAAATAAGGGGCATGATTTGAGCAGGAGAGAATCATCATCTTTTCCCTCTGACTCATCCCATCTGCTGGCTGCAAGCCCCACCGGGCCACCACGTGTTGCTGGCCTGCATGGATCCACGTTCCCTCCGCCTGCCTTCTGATCAGCAGCCCAGCCATCCGCTCGTTCTGAGTGCCGGCTCGTCGCTGTGTGAGCGTGTTTATTTTAGAGCGTGTGACTCACACTTCCTGCGCTCTGCCAGTGAGGCAAAGCTCTGTGGAACAGCAGGACCCCTGCTCATTCTCATTTCTCTCTTTCTCTTTCTGTTTCTCTCCCTCGCCGTCGCTCGGTGCCGCTGATAGGCCCGGCCCTGGCTCTGCGTAGTGCGGGGGTTTGCTTGAATGGGAGCCACTCTGGGATTCATTTACAGATGCAGCACATTGGCCCTCTGGCTGGAACGGGAAGACTCACGTACACCAGACGTGTTTACTTTGGCAGAGGTTTTGTCACTTCGAATAAGGGCTGCTAAGATTTTCCCCGTCATATGCCCACACAATGAGATAACTTTGCTGATAACGAGATGAAAACTGCAGGAATTGCCTCAGAGGTGTTGTGTTGCAGAGGAAAACCCCATGTAAGACCTGTTTGTAATCTTGTCTGTTGGCTGGGTGCCACAAGAGCGAAATGCTCAAGTTAAAGAAGCAGCAGGAGACGATCCTGTCCTCACTGTACGTGTAGGAGAAATAATATTACCCTAATTTTAGAAATGAGGTGATTTTCCTTAAATTTGTTCTGCAGGTCTGCTTCTTGCTACCACATCTTCTTCCTCCTCCCCTCACATTTGTACAGTGGAAACATTCATTCAATGTCTTCCTCTCTCCCTCTTCCTCCATCACTCTTTTTTTCTGCTTTTCTCTCCCCTCTCTGTGAGCTACACACCCACTCAAACAGTCATATCCGCTCTCACTCTCTGGCTCTCCCTGCTTGTCTCGCAGTGCCTGTGAAGCGTCTCTGAGGGGGAAGACCAGACTGCTCTGTCAGGTAATCTAAACTCTGTTTCCCCCTGCTCCCCACTCACTCCGTCTTACTCCGTCTGTCTTCCTCTCTCATTTTAAATCATTTGTCTTCCAACCGCAATTTCTGCAACTATTAGGAACTGAGTAAAGATTTATTTATTGGAAGTTTTTGGGTCTTATGATCTTGTATTTTTAACAGCCAGTTGAGTATATTTTTGAATTTAAGGATTTGCACTTGTGTAAAAATGTCTGTTCCAAACCTCTCTGTGTATGCTATGTAACACTGCTTATCTCGCCTAGATTTTCTTTTGTGAGTGTTTTGAAAAGTAATTGGAATTAGAGCTTATCTTCCCTCTCTTCTGGGCTGCCATTCAAACTGGAAAGCTGAATGGCAACAAACAAATCATGGATTATTTCCAAATAACAAGGAAGAAAAACTCAACAACTGCCAGGTTAGCCCAAGTTTCAGTCACTTTGTCAGGATAGACGTGTTTTTCCTCCTGTTTGGTTTAAAGGCTTAAATTGAACTGCAGTTTGTGCTTTAATCAAAGTGAACACCGTGGCGGTTATAATCTGCCGGTCTTATCAGGATCTTGTGAAACCCCTCTCTACCCCTTTGTGCCTCGGAGGTAAGGTGAGCTTAGTGCATCCCTCGCAGCGCCGAGAGGGCATGAGTGAGAGCTCTGGTATGTGGGGTTTTATCAGACGCCGTTCTTCTTAGCGCACACTGACGGCAGTAATATCCCTGGGTGAGTGTGAGTCCCAGTCTTTGAGGTTTTCTGCTCCATCTGGTGTCTGGCTCTCTTTCTTCCAGAGCCTGTGTGATGGCTTGGTGTTAATGTTTAGGATTTGGGGTCTGAACTTGACTGACAGCTCTGTTCTTGGTGGTGGTAGTGGCAGGAGATGGACTGTGATTTAACTTTCTATTTCCTTTACAGTTTTGGAATGCTGCAGAGCTGTCTGTGCAATATCAGATGTTGACTCTTTTCCATCGACAGTTTGCTTTGGCATCAGCCACGACGTAACGCTAGGAGAGTTTGATGTCAAAGGTCATGCCAGCTTGTTGATGCATTCAGAGGCCAAGTGGTTCCTCTTCTTTCTTCCTGCTGCCAGTGTGCGTTTATAGTCGGAGAGGATGCTGGGAGATAAATTTAGACCTCCAGCTCCCTCTCCATCTGCCGTTGCTCAGAGTAGGATGGTTTCCATGGGAACATGCACAAGGCTACCGCCAGTAAGAGAGAATGGGGAAGAGATGTGTGTTTGTGTGTGCATGTTTATTGGCACTTAAGAAGGTTTATCTGTTTTCCGAGTGCAAGGTGATTTAATTTTGATCCCTTTATTTTCTCTGTCATCTACCAGCTGCATGGATATGTCCGAGTTTTAATCAAGAAGTGAGTAGAACCTCTTTTGGTACTTCTTTCCTGTGGACAAATCCAAAGTTTTAACTGTTAAGCTGCTGCAAAGCTCAGGGGCCGAGGTAAATGTTTGACGGGACTTACAGTTTTAGCAGCACGGCGCTGCACAGACAGAGCAAAGGTGATGGGAAGAGACGGTGTGTGATGGCTCGCGTGCATGAAGGAGATGGAGCTCCGTGGAGATGGAGATGGAGTGTGTCGGGGCTCCCCTGGGTACCCGCATCAGAGCCTGTTTCTGCTGACAAAGCCCCCACTCTGCAACCGTCCGTCACTCGTTCTGCCGTCTCATCGCTGTGGACAAGTCATTAGTCACATTTTAAATGGACACAACAGAAACTGGTTTGTGCAACAAATCCCTGAATACACTGTAAACTCTTCTGTGAACATTAAATGGCCCAGAACACACAAAAAGTGGAACTCATCAGGAGCACAATGCTAATATTAGCTTTTTTGTTTTGATCTGACTCCATCAATCGGCAGGGTTTAAAGCTTTAGAAGAGCATAATCAGTGTCTACATTCTCGCACCTCAGCCTGGAAATGGAAAAAAAAGAGAAAAACCCGGCCCCACCCTCACCAGGAACAGTAGACACATTTACACAACAGGGCTGTTTCATCAGAGATCTTCAATATTTTTTTACTTAACACCCGCAAGCAACATTACAGAGTTGTTGTGTCATCTCAGTGGAATGAGGATTACGAGAAAGGAAAACCCTTGAGTGAAACCCGGGTTAGGTCACCTCAGGGCGCTGCAGCCGTCTGGCCGGTCACATCCTTCACTGGAGATCTGGTTCTTGTATGTTTTGTTCTCGAGAGACCAGAACTGTGCGCAGTACATGTGCTTTAGGGTGTGCGTGCTTTGGCATAATGTAGGATAGACTCTGGCATTCCTTTCGCTCATCTTTCTGGCGGAGCCCTTACTGCGTGTTTCCTCACTCAGACCTGGCAGTCTAGACTTGAATGAATAATGAAAGCAGCGCTCTTACCGAACTTAAAAAGCTTCTAATTCGCTTGTTTAAAGGCTGCATCAAGAGCTATGTTAGAGATCATTAAACATAAACTCTCACAACCAGCTACGCAATCAAAGATATTTATTTCAGGGCTGTGGAGGAGCACATTTGTCCAGTTCTTTGGGTTTTTTACCCGTCTCTCTTTTTTTTTTTTTTGTTCATTGTCCTCCACCTAGTCGCTGCTTTTGCTGCATTTTCCTTTTCTCTACTTTCCTTCACTCCTTTGTTAATCTTTTTTTCTGCTGTTTTTTTTCCCCTTCCCAATTTGTGTGTGGTTATAAAAAAAAGTCCTCTTCAGGCAGGATATGATGTATGACTATTTTGCAAGATCTAACATAAGTAGCTATGAAGAACAGTTTGTCTCTGGCTTAAACATCTTAGGACAGAAAAGGCTATATCGGCTACCAAAACATAGATGACAGGAAAATAAAAACGGAAAAGTGGATTTTAATTGTGCTGTTTGGGTTTCTTATACTGCATAATTGCTGAGTGTTGGTGGTGAAAGTCGGCTGTAATCAAAGCGCCGATCTGCTTAGAGAAACACACACTGGACAGATGATTGGCCCTCAGCAGATGTGGGGAAATGTGGAAACGGAGCCGAGAATCTGTCAAGTAGTTTCCAAGAAGAAAGGTGATTCTTTTCCATTTTATTCCAGTGTAAACTGGCTCTAATTACAGCTGGCTGTGCCTTTTTTTTCACCCAGACATATGGAAAGAGTAAGAGTGTTGCTAATTAAAAAAGCTGCCATTATTGCATTGTCACCACTGGCACCCCAAGCTGCAGTCTTGGGTCTGTTTGTTTAGTCACAGGTTTAGTGATTTCGTTCCTCTGCACATTTTCCCACCCCCTTATATATTATAAGAAATCTGTAGGCCTACCTTTTTGTCTGCGTTTGCTCTGGATCTCTTCTACACTATTGCAGAGCTCTACAGATGTGAGGGGAACACACATGGTGACCTCCTTCAATGAGCACAGCTCTCCGGAGTCTGACACTGTCAGGGAATTGCAAATGGTATCACTGTCTTGGATAGTGAATGATCGTCTGGATGAGCTTGTGCCGGGACTGCCAACAGTCAGGCATGGCTGCTCACTGAAAATGTTATGATTGGCTCTTTCCATTCCCAGAATGTGCTTTGATTGGCTGCGGTACAAGAATCTGATGTCTCGAGTTGAGACTGAGTGCAGGCTTTGTAATAAGTGGGAAATATTACAGAACATACATCTTGATAACGGATGATGTTTCACCGTAGCCTCATCTCTAAGTTTTCATGATGAGCTATTCTTAGTTCTTCATAAACACAGCTTTCTGGTTGTGTGTAAGTGAGAAATATTACAATGGATTCATCTTGATAAAAGGCTTCAGAGGATCATAACACAAGAGACTCTGATTCTTGTCTTGGCCCCTCATAAACCTTACACCCTTGTGGCAGTATAATACGAGGAGTGTAGGCTGTGATACTAGAAAACAGCCCCTACTATTTACTCCCCTCAGCTTCACTGCCAGATCTGATAAGCTTGGGCTGCATTTCCAACATTTGTTTTGACTTCTTGCCCTGACACAGGGATCTTGTCTGTTGGTCCCTGAGCTGCGGACGCTGCCTGACTGGCACTGAGCTGCATTGACTCCTGCTGAGTAAGCCAGTTATTTGTCTCATATGATTCTGATACATCTGCTTTAAGTACAACTGGCTCTTGATTTTAAAGTAGATTTCAAAATTGTCTGAACTTTAAAAAGCTTTACTTACACTTACAGTTTACATGGTGTGTGGATGTGCTCATTCAGCATTTCAAGCTCCGATGACTGTATCTTCTTTAATGTTACAATAGTGTAATGTATTGACCTTCAGAGTTCAGTGGAACTGCATGTTGTCTTCATAAGAGCTGAAGCGAGACCAGATGAGAGCAGCAACGTGTTGCTGAGGCAGTCGCCTTGCAAATGTTTTCATTACAGTGCTGACCCTACTCAGTAGTGCACAATAAATGCAGCCCTCATTGACAGAATAGGACTTATTTTGGCAGTTTTTAGCATTCATAAAACAATAATAATTTGGAGTGTGTACTGTAACTCTTTTAGTTTTTTGGAAATTATTTTACTTTATTGTCAAACTTTCATTTTCATGAAGTCAGATGCCCTTTATGTATCTTGAAATGAACTCTGAGTTGGATTAAACTCAGATACTGAAGTGAGCTTTCTTTATTATCATTCTTTTGCTTGTATTTTATTCTCTTTATTTGTATCTCTAGGCTGTTATTTGGCCCTGGAGGATAATATGCTTGTCGATAATGCCACTATTAATACTTTGTTTGTTCATCTATTAAATGTATAACACTGTTATTTTTCTCTTTTGTGAATGACTCAGTGCTTTTTGTGCATTTCTCTCGTTTCTTTCAGAACCATTCGCGAGCTGAACAGCTAGCACTCTTGACAACCAATAAAGGAGATGCAGAGGAGACCTTGGGAGGACTGTTAGGATGGCCGAGGTCAGACAGAAGCAAAGCTGCCATGCACGGAGGGAGCATCCATGTTTACCTGCATCCATGCAGCTTCAGGGCACCATTTAATGATGCCTTATTTGGTCCTCTTGAATAACTCTTGGCCTACACTGAAAAAGGTCCTTCATTTTTATTTACGATTCCGCCCGTCGATGTTCCCCTCCCTCTGACCTTGCTGCTGCCATGTGGTTGGACCAATGAGGCTCAGAGAGCCCTTCGTTAGCGGTCTGTGAGGTCTCCTCCCCACTCTATGGAGGCTGAGCCCAGCCGTCCGGCTGATGGGGAGCGCTCTGGAAGGCAAGAGCAGCAGCATGTGGCAGCTGAGTCTTCATTTGAATCTTGTCCACCTGAGCAGCCCCAGCAGCCTCCTAATCCTCGTCCTGTACACAGAGCCTTGGGCCGCCTACAACATCGCCAACCTAGACGTACTGACCTGCTTCGATTACAGCAACAGCAAGCAGCAGTATGGCAGCATTCGGACACCCTAAGCCCCTCAGGGGGCAGCTTCTTCTCTACAGCTCCTTCATCCCTCCCTTCTACTTCCTCCACCCAGGCTGAGCATGGTCATGGGGTGCCATCTCACTCCAGTCAAGACAGTCAGGAAAGTATTAGTTCACCCAGAAAGGGGGAAAAGAAACCACAAAAAACAGGGAAATATGTATGCACATACTGTGGCCGTCCATGTGCCAAGCCAAGTGTTCTTCAAAAACACATACGTTCCCATACGGGAGAAAGACCCTACCCTTGTACGCCCTGTGGGTTTTCTTTTAAGACCAAAAGCAACCTGTACAAGCACCGCAAGTCCCATGCTCATCGCATTAGAGCAGGTATGGCTTCTAGTCGTGACGAACCAGAAGCAAGTAGTGTTGTGGAAGACCCTGAGGAACACACAGAGGGAGAAAGTACTGAGTCGGAGGAAGAGACAGGTCAGCATAGAAAATCCTCCTCTAAAGAGATACCAAGACAGAAGAAAGGAGACAGAGAGCGGCTGGGAGGCTCTGAGGAGAGCCAAAGGCCTGAGGACTCCCAGGCTGTGAAGCAAAGACTGGCCTTGAGGCTAAGTGAAAGGAAACGAGGTCCTATGGCATCTTCAGATGACCCACCTTCCTCTCTGTCCACCTCATCTTCTTCCCTAGGACCAGGTAGTAAGGGCAGCACAGAGTCTGGGTATTTCTCTGGATCAGGAAGTACTGACTTGTCCCAAGTTAGCCCCCCAAGTTCCAGTGCCAAAAGTTATGCAGAAATTATTTTAGGGAAGTATGGAAGACTGGGAGGCCAGCAGCGTAGTCCCCACCAACAACAGCCTCATTCTTCACATTCCTCTTCCTCAGGAGCCGAGGAGAAGAGCATCCCCTTCTCTGTACCCAACACTCAAGTCATTGAACACATTACTAAGCTCATAACTATTAATGAGGCAGTAGTAGACACCAGTGAAATTGACAGTGTTAAGCCCAGGCGCTCATCTTTGTCCCGGAAGAGCAGCATGGAGTCGCCCAAATTTATCGCCCCAAAAGATCCGTACGCATTTGATCCCAAAGGAGAAGCAGCAGGCCCCAGTGGTTTGAGGCATTTCCAAAACCCTGCAGCAGATCCATCAGGTACACAGGAGCTGTCAGCTGCTCCTCTTCTTAGAAGCCACTCAATGCCATCACCTACCAGCCAAGCAGAACCCTTCACCTCTGGCACCATGTCTCCCAGAGCTTATCGCCTTTGCCAGTCATTTGATGAGCAACAAGCAGTGGTCGCAGAGATGAGGGGTGCCCAGCGCACACTCAGACGCCAGCCTGCCATAGAGGATCCCCAGGGAGCAGAGCTAACATTGGAGGAGACTCGGCACGCCTCCTCATCCTCTTCAGCCAGAGTTATTGAATCAGCCAAGCAGCCACAGCAACAACAACAACAGCAAAAGAGTCCTGGGGCATTTCAGTGTGGAACATGTGGGGCCCGCTTTCAACACAGTGGAGGATATGAGGCTCACAGAGGCATCTGCCTGGGACAGGAACAAGAGGGTGGGGATGCGAGTAAAACAAGCAGGGAGGATCGGCCCCTGATGATGCACTATAAGTTCAGAGCACTGGCCATGGCTGTGAGGAAGAGGAGGAAAGAGGAGAGTTTGGAGGAGGATCCTCCGAGCCCTGGAGCTGTACCCATGTCAGGAAGTTCTGGAGGCCTCATTTCAGTGCCAAGCAGACCAGAGCACAGCCAAGCCCTCTCAGGTCTGTTTATGTATCCCTGTATTATCAAACTGATTTTCTATTACATGTTTTACTTCAAGAAGCCCAGACCATCAGATATCTGAATATATGAGGTATCTGTTGCTAAAAGGATCTCAAAGAACAAAACTCAAAACTTTTTGCAAAACACTAAATTAAAGAAAACAACTGAATCCATTAAAAGTAATTCTAATGCCTCATAGTAATATAAAATTATGAAAGGTCATTTGCTTTTCTTTTTTTCTTTTCTCTTTCTAGGTGTTATTTTACAGACTGAGCCAAATCAACAGCAGGAGCAGGACAGAAAGGGTGTGTCTGTCATCCAACACACTAGTTCTTTTGAAAAACAGGAGAGTATATCTATGGAAAGCCAGGAACCAGACCTCAGAGAGAATCAGCAAACACAAGAACCTGAGCCAAAACCATCTCCGTCCACATCACGCCTCATCCGTCAGCCAAACATTCAAGTGCCGGAGATCCTTGTTACTGTGGAGCTTGATGCTGACATGCCATCTGTGTCACCCCCGGTAACAGCATCCTCTTCCAAGGTATGTTATTCTTCAAATGGGTGTTTATTTACTCACTACACTTTTTTAATTCACTTCTGACAAAAATGTATTATAATTTCATGCCGCTAATGCTATAATTTTGATCAAGCTATTATTTAATGTCAATTGTAGTGAAGAGTCTATGCTTAAACTATTGTCTTAAGGAGGCCCAGAGAGTAGAGGAGTTCCAGTGGCCTCAGCGTAGCCAGACTCTGGCCCAGCTCCCTGCTGAGAAGCTGCCACCAAAGAAGAAAAGACTCCGACTAGCAGAAGCTGCACAGCCCTCTGGGGGGTCTAGCTTTGGGTCGTCGTCTCTCCCTCGTAGTCCAAGTCATGAAAGCAACATCTCAAGCCATTCTGCTTCATTTGAGGACACAGCACGTTCAGAGCCAACTGTCTGGGGCTCCAGCAGCCAAAGCTCCCAGATGTTGATGGTACCATCTGCTTCTCACCAACACCACCAAAGCCACAAGGAGATGAGGCGTTCATGTTCAGAGCAGGCCCCAGCCAGCCCACAACAAACAAAAGAGAGCTCAGAGACCAGAAGTAAGTCCTTTGACTATGGATCCCTTTCCTCTCAGCAGCCCACATCCTCCTGGAAAGAAAGGAGAAAGTGTCTTCTTGTGAAACACGCCACCTTAGGTGAACCCGAGCAGGACGTGGGGAGCAGCATCAATCAGTTGTCCAGATCAGAAAGTCCCAAACCTGGTCCTTCCCACTCTAGCCATCCTCCTCTCTACTCAGCTGATCTAAGCTCCCAATTTCACCTTGAATCAACAGCAAAGGCTTTGCAACTGTTACCATCACAAATCTTCCCATCCTCTCAGGATCTGCTCCCTTTGCAGCCTGGAGCCCAGCATGCTTTCCCTCCAGGATCAGTATCACAGCTACTACCTGTTACCACAACCATATCTGAAATACTATCCACTCAAGTCCTCCACAGGGCTATGTTGCATTCGCAAACAGGATCTCCACCTATACAGATTCGCTCGTCTCATATCCACATGGCAGAACAGATGAGAATACCATTGCATCAGCTTCCTCCCCTAGTTCCTCTCCCCTTCTCCCCCAGGACCAGAGCTGGTCAGACTCTGTATTTATCTGTTCCCCCGAGACTTACCACACATGTTTCTTCTCCATCCACTACAGTGAGCAGACCCTCCACCTCTTCTATGTCCTCTGACCTCACCCAGCAATCTGTTGTAACAATCTCTTACCACTACCCTCGACCAGTCATTGTCACATGTTTGGCACAGCTTACACCAGCGGTGTCCGTTGTCGTGCCAGTGCGCCTCCAGACTCATCGACCTACCTTTGCCAGTGCCATGTATACTACTCTGTCCCAGATTTTGGCTTCCACTCGTTCGCAGGAGCCAACTTCTTGTACAGCTATGGTCATCATGGGCCAGGTTGATCGAAACACCCTGCAAAGGACATACCTGAAAGTACCCACCTCAGATATCAAGAGCCTTCTTCCCCTATCTTTGCCAACAGAGCTTGCCTCAGGTTCTGGGGAGGGATATGGTCCACTGGGAGCTGGAGGAAGCAAAAGAATGCTTTCTCCTGCAGCCAGCCTTGAGCTCAGCACAGAAGCTCAACGTCACCAGAAAAGGGTGAAGGAGGAAGAGGAGGAGGAGCAACATAAAACAAGGGAGGA
>JAOWBL010000008.1:10475-46757 GCA_028564865.1 Zenarchopterus dispar | reverse complement strand
GGGGGGGTGGAGGGGGGGGGGGGGGGTGGGGGGGGGGGGGGGGGGGGGGGGGGGGGGGGGGGGGGGGGGGGGGTCCTCTCTGCGTTTCCCAGGAGACAGTATTTACCACATGCGGTGAAGAAATGTGAAAAATCTACAGGATTGTAGCGTGCACGACAGTAACACCCACACATCTTTACATGTGAGAATCTTGTCGAGCCTTTTTCTCTCTACAAGGAGGTCTGGCATATTATATGTGAGACACAGATCAAAGATCAGCTTCTTTTGCTCAGGAAGCTTCCTAACTGAGGGAAATGAGCTAGAAGAGCAATGATGAGAGCAGGTCCACTTCTCTGAAATGTTAATGTAAGGAGGTTAAAGGATTCCTTTATTAATTTCAGTGGAAAAAGAGAAATATGCAGCATCCTTTAAGAAAGAAAAGAAAACTACTTCATTTCACAATTCCTTAGGGTTGTATCATTTTCTGAAAGAGGAGAAATGTTCATACAAGGATGAGTTTTTTTGTTGTTTTTTTGTTGTTGTTTTAAATGAACAGCTTCAGTAATAACTTACTACACATAATACTATATGATAATTCTGTCTTATCTGGCTTCTTCTGTCTGGTTATCACAACAGACAGTCACATTCTCACTGATGTGGGATCATCAAATCCTTTTTTTCCCAAATCCTTTTTGAGTTCTCCTGCGATCATCTCCCCTGAAGTCCATGTCAAGGAAAAGTGTTTCTCAAAAGACTACTTAACCGTACTGACTGCAAGTCAGTGATTACAGAAAAGGATTTTTAGCAGCATGTTTATTACTGGTGATTTTGTGAGCCCTCAGCATGCTCTCCACACTCAGGAAAAGGTCTTTCTGCTCCCCGCTTGTACTGTACGTTCAGCAAATGTCAGGTTTCAAGGAAAGTCATTGTCTGCCTCTACAGTAAACAATCTTTTTAAGTGCTAACCTATCCATCTGCCAGCCTATTATTTTCCCCAAAATGCTGATTATCTCTCATCCCCTGGAAAATGACAGCAGTGTAGACATATCTGCACTGCACATCTGAACATGTATTTGCACCATTTACATGTGGGAAGGTGAACATTTGGGTATCTGCATGTCTCTGGCATGGCTGACCTGCCTCGGCAGGACATGTGGGTGTGACATGACTGGGATCCCTAATGCCTGTAGGCAGGGATTAGTCACATTATCTGTCACCGGCTGACGTGGATAGAGACATCGCTTTAGTCAAATGTGACATAAATCCATGCTACTCTGACATTCAGACAGACAAATTAGAGGAAGACTCTCAGGACCCAAATGAGCACTTTCACAATGTCGTTTGATTAATGCTTGTTTGAAATTAACCTCAGTATGTTAAACACCACTTTGGACGCTACAGCTACATTTCCAGCCGTATAATTCATGAAGGTTTGTCCAAGCTGTTTGCAAAGTACAACTTTTATAGAGCTGCTGAGCTAATGCAGTTTTTATTTTACTTTTATCGCAAATGAGTTAAAAAATGTAATGTAGAGTGAATTAGTTTTGTTTTTTTTGTTTTTTTTTACCAGATGATCAATTCATGTATCTATGCGTGAATAAATGACATCACTCACATGACTGTTTCTTAACAGCAGTGAGTCGGCATTTAGCATGTAGTTAAATATTATTTAAGTATATGATTGTTTTACTTAAGTAAGGTTGCTATGTGTTTTTGAAAGTGTCATGGAAGAGGTTTCTAAGTCTTTTTCTACAGTTAAAACACAAATATCCCACTTTGGAAAACACTCCACTGTCAATAAAAGTCCTGTTTGAAAACCTGAAGTATTTGCAGTAACATCTACATTAGCCATTCAAGTGTAAGTGTTTGTTACGTCAGCATTTTACAATTACATATCATCTTTACTGCTATACCATTGCCTATGTTGAGTAAAAATTGTATAACTCTTAAAATACAACTAATCACGTGTTCAGAAAATCATCTTTGTTTTCTCTAACTGTATATTTTCCAGTTTGTTTAACTGTTTTTATCATACTGTGTGTAACTACAGAAGAAGAAAAATGTTCTCAATCCATAAAGGGACTAAATCTTTCATTTTTTTTCAGAAATATTCAAAATCATTGGTTTTGGAGATACATTTATTACAACACATAGAGTTTAAAATACTGTATTTATTTGTGACATGTACTTGGTAAAAGCTACGGAAATGAAAATAATGAAGTACAAGTTACTTAAATTTAAATATTAGTGATTGAACCTTTTCCTGTACCAAGAAGGAAACTGTCCTGTTGGGTGCCAGGGAAGCCTAACTGGAAATGTTTCCATCTCATATCACAGCAAATCCTCCCTCTAATGTCTTCCCTCATATGTTTCCAGCTCTCACTGGGATCTTTGCCACGGTTCTCCCGTGTCAGAGCGGATCAGCATGCACCAGTGCCTGAAACCCATCATCAGTCCTCACATCTTCCTCATAGCCAGAAAATTCCTCATTCAGATGCAAAACCACAGACATAAGCGTCATTCAGCAGCTGGCATTCATCTTTGTCACAGGGAAACCAATAAGCAGCAGGTATTTTTGGAATGTGCCACTGGTTCAAACTCCCTGGGGTCGTACACTGTATCTTCAATACTGACAGGAGTGGGGGGAGCTTCTGCCATGACATCATAGAAGAGGAGAGGCATAAAGTTCGGACACCTTCAAGGAAAATAAACCACAGCAACAGCAGCAGCACCACATTAACAGCCACGACTGTGCAGAGAGCAGTCTCTGGAGAGCTCCATCCACCAAATATCAGCTATGTCTAATCACAGCAGCCTTCTTCTCCTCGTCACTCTGTGGGCTTCAGTTCAGGATGGTAAGTACATTTTTTTAGAGCTCATCTTTAATCTTAAATAATTACAGTAATCATTACATTTAAATAACTTCTATAATTTATTAATTTTCTAAGAAACACTTTTTGTTCATCTGAGGTAGAAGTGTAAACTGTAGCAGTTGCATTCATCTCAGTGATACCGTAAACATGGAAATGTTGGCTTTAATTTGCAACCAAAACTAAAGGGAGTGTATGTCTGTTTTTCCCTTGCTACACACCTTTAGCATTTAAAACCTTGAGCTTTTATTTTCATTTTCCTTTTCCATGTCATACCTGAGTGACTCATGCGTTGCCATCCGGATATGTTTGCTTGTTTACTGTAAAAGTTGAAGGCAAGTTTCGCAGAAAGAAAGAAAGAAAGAAAGAAAGTTGAAGTTGTGATGCAGAACTTATGTCGCATAATCATTATTTTTAAAAACTGGAGCATGGGGGGAAGTAAGTATGGGATTAGTGAGAGATGTTTTCACTTAGGTGAAGTTGATGCTGTGCTTTGCTCATTGTTAAAGAGAGGCTCTTTGTCTATCAATACTCCAGGTTTCGGTCTTCCAGTCACGAAACAGGCAGAGGTGGAAGCAGGAGACAAGCTCCCAACACACCACGTGAGGACCAAGCGCTGTGCCTGCAGTAATGTGCTGGACTCCGAGTGCCACTACTTCTGCCATCTGGATATAATCTGGGTCAACACACCCGGGTGAGTGTGAGAGGACACCGCATAGAGACACAACCATGCTGGGACACATGTAGACACACTTCTTTGTAAAAAATAAATAAATAAAATTTAACTGATTACGTTTTGTCACACTTACTTGAAAATTTAGAGTTTCTCACTTTGAGCCAAGAACTAGTTGAATAACCTTGCTATCATTATTGCTGTATCATTAAATGGGCAGCTGCTAAGTACCAAAGAGCAAAGTCTGCGCTATGTTTATGTCATGACCAAGGCGCTCAGTACTTGTCTTTTTCCTCCCCGCAGTAAGACAACAGTTTATGGTCTGGGCAATGGCTTGCTGCGACGCAGGCGTTCCGCTGGTCGCTGCAGCTGCGCCAACCTCAAAGATCAGACCTGCACCAGTTTCTGCTATTTCAAGTAAGTTGGAATCCCAGCATCTCCTACATACCCAAAGCCAGGCTGCAAAGCATCAGTTGAAGGCTCTCGTGAGCTAAAAGTTTCTGTTTGTACATGCAGGTGTTATTCCCTTTGAGGATGATAGGGAGTGGTGGGGTGTGAGTGAACAGTTCATGCTATTATTAGCCTAAATGTGCCCCACAAGTCCTACTTGTCCAAGGGTGTGATCATCAAAACAATCCAACTAAGCCCGAAGGGAGCGGGGCAATTTCACTGCACAAAGTCCATGCAGGTTGTTGTCGATTTGTTCTAAGGGCTGAGGTGTGTTGGAGGCTGGTGGAGGCGTTTAGTCAGGAATTCACATTCTCCACAAATGACAGTCAAATATGTACTGTCACCTCCTAGAGACAATGAGCAACGGGCCAAACACAGGAGACATGACAGGCAGGCGAGGCATGTTTGAACAGAGCAGTTTAAAAACCTGAGCACAAGAGACACTTCCTGCACGGTTTAATGTTTTGTTGCAGGATGAAACATTTAGTGAGCCTGTAAAGATAAGAGCTTTTTGCGGGTCAGAGAGATAAAATACCATGAGGTGGTTTCATCCAGCTTAAATAAAACATTTTTTATATGATAAAGTGGAATGTGATGAGCAATACTTTGTTTTGTGTAATATTTGCTAACATTACTGTATATTTGCTTGCAGCTCTGTTATCAGATCTGTGAAGAGTCGTCAGCTTGACATACTCAGCATCTTGAGGTGAGTTTTGAAAAAAAAAGTTAATTAAATAAATAAATAAATCTGCATTTGATCATATACCGAGTAACCAATGGATTTTCTGTCCCGCAGAGCGGCGGTTGAAAAGTCAAAGAGAGCTCGGGATGCACTCCACTCAGACAGCAAAAAGTCTCCTGAAGATGAGAGGGAAATCATTTGAAAAACAAAGCGGCTGATGAGGCGTGTGAGAGTGAAAGAATAAGGGCGCAGCAAGTGAGCACCTGAACAAATTACACTCCTTTGAAGCGGAGGAGGGAAACAAAGGGTTGCCGAATTATGTGTCTGACCTGGGAAGGCGAGAGTGACACACAGATGTCAGTTTGTACCTGCAAACAGAGGATGGAAAAAGCGTCAAAGGTCTGAAAGCACATAATAGAAACAGATGTGGGAGATCAGAGATGACAAAAGATGACACTGGGTTGTGTTTGAGCCTGGCTGTGTAGTCTATAGGAGCTGGAGTCCCCGTGTAGAAGCTCCAGTGACAAGAGAAAGAAATACATTATGTAGACATGAGTAGAAGAATATTCAATGTTGTTCTCTTTACTTTTGTATATCTATCACATTTCCTGAACTTTTTCATTAATTAGCACTCAAATAGCCCTCATGGAAGGGGTTTGATATTGAAAGGTGTTTGTTTTAGAATAGTTGGTTATGTTCAAGTATGCAGCATTGTGTACAAAATAAATAAAAAGTTAATAAATTGGGCATTTGGAGTCGGTGAAAGTTTTTCAGTTGGTTTTAAAAGAAAATTCTGACCCCCGCATAAGTGTCTTTGTTTGTAATTCATTGGTTTATAATCCGACTGAACAAAAATCACATCAAGCAACAGGTGTGATTCAATTGTTTGACAAGCAAACACATTACTGGGTTCAAAAGGAGGCTCGGCATGGATGAATGGTTCAGGAATTCATGGCTCCACATCAATAATACATTTACCTGCTACTCAAAGGCAGCGCAAGCCATGTTTTCATAAGGATCTGTGGAAAGAATGCAGCGTTTTGTAAGTCAAGAGGTCCGAGAGAGTCAGGAGATACCCGCCACCCCTTGTTTCTCTGCAACTGCTTGTCCTGCACATACCGTCCAAGCACACCTGAATATGCACGAAGGTTGGCGAGGGTAGGAGCTGAAGAAAACAGCTCATTTAATGTTTAATGAAGGAATCCGTGAAGATGTAAGTTGCTTTTACCATCAAATCAAGCATCACTAATGAATGATAATTACCATGTGTTATTTGGCCTTAAGTTCAAGAAACAGGTTTCCGTGCTGCACTCCATTTCATTTCATAATTGTCATACCTGAACTTTTTTGAACAATCACTCCGTCATGGTGATGGAGTGCTTGGAGCCAAATAAATCTGAGCCTCATCTGCATACCTATGGTAAGAAATCCTGTTGTCATGCATGACAGCAATACAAGAACTGACCCCTGAGGAACTCCACACGTCATGGTGATAAGGTCAGAATTATGCTCAGTCATGGAAACAACATAGATCCTGCCTTCAAGATATGATTTTGGAGCTCCACCTGATAACCCCGCCTGTTTATTCCAGTTATTCAATCAAGAAGGATTTTATGATCCACAGTGTCAAAGGCTGCACTAAGATTAAATAGTACCAGAGCTGTTTTACCAAAGATGAAGTTCAGGTGAACATCATTTAAGACCTTCGTCAGTGCAATAGGAGTGGTACAATATTGTCTGAAGTCAGACTGAAATCTGTCTAAAAGTCCATTTGCATTTAAGAAGATATTGCCTGAATCAAATAGCTTTTTCATTAATTTACCCAATAAAGGGAAGCTTAGAAATTGGCCTTTATTTAATATGGAAAGTTTCCGGCTGCTTTGTTTTAACTGAGGCTTGAAAACTGAAATTTTCAGAGATTTGATAAAAAGATTCAAAGAAAAGCATTAATTTAATGCTTAGGGATTTAATAATTATTAGTCACTCTAAAACAGAAGCATCAAATGATCTGTGTGTGTGTGTGTGAAGAAATGCTGTGTATGTACACCTGAAGTCATGAAAACTCACTTAATTTTCAGCAAGTTTCAAATGATTTGATTTGTCAGTGTTATGGCCTAAACATGTGATTTGAGAGACTAAACATGTGATTTGAGAGGAGTAAATGTTTTATTACAAAACCAACCAAAGTTAAAACCCTCTTCAAAACCAGCACCATCAGCATGGTGGTGAGCAGTAGAAGAAAAAAGATCTCCCCTGTATGCAAACCCAGGTACACTTGCTACACCTTCACAGCTGCAGTAAATGAAGCACTTGGATTTTTACGAGTATGTACTGAATCTACCGAACGTTAGTATTCAATATGTCAAATATTTCTAAATTTCCAGCATGAAAAAGTAAGCTGATGCCGTACTACTCCTGAAAGAAAACTCCAATCTGCAAAAGATCAGTCTGTTAAAAGTTTAAAGTTAAGTTAAAATATTAGATGATATTTTTTTTTTTTTGGTTTGTATTTTAGCATTGTTGTTAGGTGTAATAATAAATAAGTATTATTATCTACTTTATTTGCTTGAGCTCATTTTCAAAGTTAAACATGTAATGTGTGAACTTGTGTCTATAACTTAGCTATCCAGGTCAGCTGAAATAACGGATTCAACAAAAAGAGACATGTACACATTTTTTCAGTATATTAGAACCCGTTTCATTTTACTTTTCATTTTAAGGTGTGGTGTAGCAAAGGAGCGGCTTAGTGACGACAGCGTTTCATACCTGTGTCATCAGGAGAAACCAACACAGACACCAGAGATGGGAGCAGAGAGACAGGGACTGATACAAACAGTGTCTCAGATGATCTTTTATCAGTGTTATGAAAGATGGTTCCTTTGACATTTGGGATTGTAAAAACATAAATGCAGTAGTTTTGTTGTTGTGCTGAATAGGAGTTAGGTAATTCTGGGTGTGGAAAACCGCTTGTGTCTATTCTAAGAAACGCACTGCGTAGATTACGTGAGAGAGGTGAAAAGATGAGAACGGCACCTGGGGCTGAAGGGTGATAACTTAAAGCAGCAGTCTCACCCTCTTTATTTACTTATATAAGATTTTTCTGCTTCTTGGCAGAATCATTTTCTACAAGGATATTAGCTTGATCGATGACTCTAAAGT
Source organism: Zenarchopterus dispar (assembly GCA_028564865.1). Lineage (NCBI taxonomy): Eukaryota > Metazoa > Chordata > Actinopteri > Beloniformes > Zenarchopteridae > Zenarchopterus > Zenarchopterus dispar. Next base: position 38,944 of record JAOWBL010000008.1, on the reverse strand, counting down.
AGAAGAACTAAGTGTATGAACATGGTTGTTTGTTTCATTTGTCTTAGTGCAGCCCTCTGAACTAGCGACCTGTTTAGGGCGTACCCCACCTCCCGTCTGATGACTGCTGGTACAGGCTAGTCCCCTTCCCTCTGACTCTGAACAGGATGAACATGGATAAATGGATAAAAATGATCAGCCAACGCAACATGATCACCGGCTGCCTCAGTGGCGAAACTCTGTCCATGGTGCTGGAACAACAGAGACAGTAAATCATTTCGTTTTTGGCAGCACAGACAGATGACGTTTTCTGGTTTCTAGCCATGCTTTCACTGTAACCTTTAGTCAGCAGATGGCTGTGTGAATTCAAAAAAACCTTTTGAATGAAATAGGACACTCACCTGGGTCTATACGTAAATCCACAGATAAAGAAAAATGTATCAGACATCAGCTGTATCTAAAAAGCAGTTTATGTGTGAAAAGGGTGTCTACTTTCTTTAAAATGCCACAAAAAATTAGCAATATTCTTAATCTCAATTTACTGTATTTTTTTTTTTTAAAAAGACTCCCAAAACGTACATCAAATTCTACAACTTATCATACTGATAGTTGATGTCAGCTGCAGTTAAGGTCTGGAGTATTGTAAAAGAGGAAACAGATGATATGCCGATGTCTTTGGGTGCCTGCAGAGGATTCCTGCCAAAGTATTACAAACTGACATTTTTAATGTTTATGGTAATTTATCCTATTACATTTTAGCTACTGGGAAGAGGGTTCAGAACATTAAAGAGCTGTAATTGGATATTAATCATAAATTAAGGCTGGCTTTAAACCCATATTATATAACTGCAATTTCAATATGCTTTTGTAAACCGTGTAAATGAAAATGCAAATTTCCATTCTTTGTATAGTGTAGCCTTTAGCATTTATTCAACATGACATTAGCACTTGGATTTCCTGTGTATCTGCTTCCCACATTTCATTGTACGAGATGATATTTAATGCAGAGCTGTTTAAAAGGAAATATTAAATCATTATTCAACATGGAATTAGTAATAAATGTCTATGTGAGTAACATTACTAGACTGGCAGGTCCTTTTCTGGTATATTGCAGCACAGGAGATGTTTTCTTTGTGAATTCAGACACCCACCTGCATGCATCACTGCCTGTACATTTTTCCCTGATGGAGAGACAACATGGTCTGATGGACATGTTTTCCCTAGTATATTCCACCAAATTCAAATGTGACCAAGCAATGCAGCTATGCTTTGGTGTGCACAATGTCATTTATACACATTGTGAGCAAGATATAGTCGAATAGCCGTGAATGCTCTTACAGCTTGACTTAAATGGGCTCATTACATAAGATATTAAGACATGACCCAACCTTATCCAACACACTCAGTAACCAATCCTTAAAATGCTTTAATGCACTGCATTTGGATTCAGCCAAATTTTCCCCCCATCATGGGTCAATAACATTTGGTATTGACCACGATTGGCAACAGCAATCTCCCACTGTTAAAATAACATGCTGCATCGTCCATCTCTTCAGCTTAATATGCTGGGGAAAGTGCTCTGAAATGAACCATGTTAACATCTTAATCCTGTAAAATTGCTGATTTAAAATCTGTACAATTGCTTTGAAAAACACAATACAGTGTTGCAAAGGTCATTTTGGCCTCCATTTGCTCACCTCAAGCCTTACGCTGCACTTTTTAAGATTCGTTGAACAGCAACTCAGAAAACAAGAAATATCTCAAGAAGAAAATCTCACACTGAACATCTGTGATGTACTTCAGCGTTCCACAGCTGTTCCTAAAAATGTGCAGCGCTGCAGTAGTTTGGAGTCTCTCCCACCAACAGAGTGGCAGATCAAAACAAAAAACAAACACAAGCCTCCCTGTATGTTTTACCCTCTGCTACACATGCTCGTCTGTCTGTGTGGGCTGAGACAGCTGCCCGTCCTGTTCACATCGACATTTGTACCACATAACAAGTGGTGGAAAATTCCTTGCTGCCTAACTCTGTTTGGTATATTGCTCTTTGGCTGAAGAGAAATGACCCAGACAGGACAAAGTGAAAAGACTCCCATTGACGAGGGGATAAAACAACCCTCGATGATGAAGGAAGTAATACGGAAATCAAAAATGTATGTAAATCAGATGTGGCTCAGGAGAAAGAGTGAAACAACCACCAAATTGAAATCTCAGTATTCCAGCTGATGTTGTGTAGTTTCTCACAATATTCTGAAAATGATTGTGCGAATGCAGATTGCATCATGAAATGAGTCCATTATTCATAGTTTTCACAGATTATCTATGTTCTTATGAAGGGTCATGAAAGGGTCAGGTTCCCTCTGTGTGGTGATCCGAGGGAATTTGCTTGAGCTATTATAGCTTATCAGCTTTAATGGTTCAGTATCTTTTTCACTCAGCGATATCACCCTCATTTCAGCGGTATCACCTTATCAAGATCTCTAGATAAATTGTTTCAGTATTTCTCTTAGTAGAAGCATTGCAAAATACAGTATTTTCTAATCATTTTCTGTTGCATATACAAAGTGTTTGCTTTATATGGAACTTTCATTAAAATCCACATGTTCCTGTCTTTATCATTCGATGGTGTCTGATACTGTCATCCATATGTTATTTCAGCAGAACCACTTAAATGTAGTTCAGATGGTTTCTGTGAGAAATTTTACCATTTAATATTGCACCCAATACAAATTATTTAACAGTCTTCTTCTCCTTTTAGCTTGTCCTTTTAGGGGTCACCACAGCAGATCACCTGTCCCCATCCCACTCTCTGTTCTGCCTCTTCCCCTGTCACACCACCCAACTGCCTATCCTCTTTCATTACATCCAGAAATCTCCTCTTTGGTCTTCCTCTTTTGCTTCTGCCTGGCAGCCTCATATCCTATATTCTTCTTCATATATAATATTTTTTTACTGTATATTCCTATATTCTGCATTAAAATATCAAAGTTTAAAACCCAAATCAGGTTTCAGAGTTGTATGAGTCACTATAACACTACAATGTTGTCGCAACGGGTAATCTAATTGGATTCAATATAATCATTAATGCTGGTGAGTTATCTGCACTGACGCAAATATTTATTACCCTATAGTCTAAAACCACTATGGTGACAGATAAGTCTGCAAAGAATCACCTTCTGACACCGGGTATTTTCCTCCCTCTTCTCCATTCATCTTTGCTTTGATGTTGTAGTTCATTGCATACACACCGTTAGCCAACATTTTAGGTCATAAAAACTTCATCCAAACTAAAGAGGAAAAAATGATCTCAAACTATGAGAACAAATATGCAGATGAACGTTTGAACCAGGAACAGTCCAGATACACTCCTGTTTAATGAGTTACCTCAAACATTCACAACGTTAATGAAGAAAAAGACTCATTATGAGTTTGGGGTTTCCCCGTGGATATGAACGCTTCCTTGTATTGATGTTGCTGTGTTTACAAGAGTTTTAAAATGCATGAATAAATATTGTATGGATGATTTATTTATTTGTGTTCTCCCACAGCAAATTAACAAATATTAACCTCACATTTTTTAATTCCATTCCCACTAGCAAGTAAATTAAAGTTTAAGTAGAAACTCAAAGCTTCTCCGCTCAAATAAGGTGAAAAACATGTCATTACCATAGTTGGCCAGTAGATGGCCTCAAAGTACCAAAAACATTTGACTGAACTGACTTTATTATGAGAAAAACTTCAATAATCTCAGAAGAAAATTAAGAGGTTGCAGTCGATTATGGACTAAAATAAAATCCAGAAACTAATAAGAACAAATGAGGAGACAGATAGATCATATTTCTCATACTAATTGTGTCACTGTAAGAGATTTTTCTTGTGGCCAGCAATGACCCCCAGAATTCATAACACAACAGAAGAGCTCAACTCTAAAACCTTTAAAGCTTCATAAACCAATGGCAAATTTAAGAATCAGCTCTGTGATGGACAACAGTTTGTTCAGTTTCTTTGAGCCACAGGCTCTAACCCTGCTGCCCGCAAGATACAGTAACTGCAGATGAGATTTCACTCTCCACCACAGACATGTAGAGGGTATGCAGCTTCTTGCTCCAAATATTTAAGAACATATGATTTCTTGATAAATACAGTCTGTCCTGTCCCTTCTTGTAGACAGCATCAGTTATTCATCTCCAGCCCAGCGTGTTGCCCAGGTGTCAATTCAATTCTCGATGAAGTCATTGGTTCCACATTGGTCCACAAAGTGATCAAACACCTTTCTCTTCTCAACCTCTTGTCCACTGCTGACAGAATCAACAACAGCAGAGTAATCTGAGCTCTTCTGGAGATAACAGGACTCTGAGTTGAACTGGAAGTCTGGGGTATTTATGGTGAAGAGGAACATTGAAAGTGCACTCCCCTGCAGCTCCTGTGCTGCTGACCAACCTCTCAAACAGCCCTAATCCAGATATACACACATACACACATTAACCAAAGATTAGGACCCATAAGGAATGAAAGTACGGCATATAAAAGTATATTGCAGACAATTGTCATGTTTTACAACAATAATAACAACTTAGATAACAAACTGTACAGGGAAATGCAATTTTAGTTCACACATCCAAATACATTAATTGTAGACCTCAGATAATATAAAAGTTTTGAATCTTCTATCAGATATAGACACAGTTGTAAAAGACCACAGAAACTGAAAGCACTCTCAGCAGACCTGCATCTAATTCTGGGAAGAGCTAAATGATCTGCACCATGTGCACTTCAGTGCAAAGTATTTCAGCAGAGACAGGGTTCTCATCATTTTGGAAAAAAAATTTGATCAGATGAGAAAGACAAAAGAGAGAGACAGACTTTCATCTAAGTATTTCAAATCATGATCATATTTGCAATTATGTCACTTTGTCCAAATATGGGGGCTTTAAAAAATTGAAGTACTTGCTTAAAATGACTCTAATTCCTAAACTTTTTCATATTTTTCTGTACAATCTTAAATTAAAGTTGATTTTATTACATCATGGTTATTTTATTTTGAATCCATCAGACCCACATCTAGAAAGATATACTTAAAAGACTCATTTTAGTTTAGACTATCACAGTGGTGTATAAAGGCAAAATCATAAAAACAATGTCGTTGTCAAATACTTTGAGAATAATAAATAGATGTCTCATTTTTGCTCTTTAAGTTCAAAAGGTCACGTGCTTGTATTCACTGTGGGAAACAGGTTTTAATATAACTGAAAAGCATTTAAATTCGATTTAAAATCTGCACAAAACATATGAGACAACAACAATAAGGGTGGCTTTTTGTAGTAGTAGTAGTTTATCAGATGCCTACTCAGCTGTACTTGTAACACAAAGACCCCAGCTTGATAGGTTAATTTAGTGTATGAAATGAAGTTTGACAGGGAGTTTAAAATGATTGCAGGCTCCATCTGGATAGTTTATCATGTTTTAATGATGGGTAGGAGCTAGGAAAGGATACGTGACTCAACTCCTTTCTCTCAACAAATAGTAAGAAGCTGCACAATGTAACGGTATGCTCCCCCACTCCCTGCCCTTCTCAAATCAATACACTGCAATGCCTGCTGGGTGCTGAAGTCTCAACATCACAGAGGGAGGCCATCCCAACATAAGACCAAGGAGCTGCGGCTTCCTCTAAGAACTACCAGTACCAAGATGCCCAGCAAAGGATGGTTTCCGGTAAGTCCCTAAAATGTTTGGACCGGCTGCTGGAAAGAGGGGGAAAAGTGTGAAATGATGAAATGACTGAGCTTTAATTTTAAGCCGTTTGTAATTCACTTGAAAAGAAAAAGGCGGCGATTGACGAGATTAAGTCCGGAGGGATGAAAGAGCCCCGGCCACGGAGGAGAAAATGAGCCAGGTGAGTTTTGTTTGGAGAGGATATTTTTCTGCGAACAATAACCTGCAAGTTGCCGATGCAACTTAGCCCCTGAATACATGCCGACATCACGAGCTAATTGCACTGTAGAAACAGATCCTGAACATGAATGTGCTGGTCTTTCTGCAGGTCCTCAATCCCACGGATCTATTGTTTTCCTGATCCCTGCTTGTTCAAATCGGCCCAGAAACTCAGTTTTCAGATGCGCTGTGAATATGTCCACGCACAACAAAGGATGCGTGTGATCAGTAGGATGTACCTGATGGTTTGTCTCAGTAAAGTAGCTAGGTGACTTTATTTGTAGCATGCACATCAAACTACCGGTTTTGAAAATTATGCTTGACGAGTTTCATATGACAAGACAAAAGCGCACATGCCTCTGAGAGGCTTCAACGTGTGTAAGGATCCTGCTAACGTGTTTGGGAGTGGGGGGAAGAGGTTTACACACACATATATGCATGTATGTATGTATGTATGTATATGTGTGTGTATATATATATATATATATATATATATATATATATATATATATATATATACACATGCATACATATATATGTGTGTGTGTGTAAACTTTTATATATATATTCAAACCTCAAAATACTAACTGCTTCTTTGATCAAAGCATGCATTTTTAAGTAAAAAATTACAGTTTTCTTATATAAACATCAATAGTTTGATATTTTTAACTATTAATGGGTTCCAACGCTTATGCAGAGAAAAGTTTAATATATATGCAAAAAGAGTAAATACATTTGGACTAAAGCTCCCTTTAGATGTATTACGTGTTAATTATGTCTGAAGGCAAAGAGAGTAAGAGGATTCAGGACGTAGACGGAAGCATTCGCTGAAAGTGCTTTTATTTTGAAGTGTTGTACCGGAAGTGTTGCTGTTCGTTGTGGAAGACTTAACTGTGGTCTCGTGCTCACTCAGCAGCATCTCTGTTCCACCGGCGCGAGATCCGCTCGCAGACGGAGAGCGCGAGGCAAGTCTGTTCTCAAAGCCTGCACGCGCGGCTCCGCGTCTTCCCTCTGCCGCAAGTCACAGCCGTGAAAATTTGATGCTTTTCACGCGCGAGACCCAGTCAACCTGGCAGGTAATTTAAGCTTCGCCTTAGGATAATAAAAACGGTTAAGTAACTGTCTAATCTCGAGGATGCAATTAGAAACCAGCGCTGCCATTGGCTCTATGTAGATTGTTGTGGCAAAAATGGAAGACGTGATAGACTTGGCTCGTCATCTTCATATGGAGAAACGCGCTTGAATGCATCTGATATCTAAGTGTCACTGAGAAACTGCAGCCTGGCGAAGCTTGTGGGCTATTATAGTTCAGGATAGAGCTTGCATTTATTCAAGGACATTATAAGATATGGACAATACAGTAGAGTATTCATACTACAAATGTCAGTTTATGAGCAGGTAAATACAGAAAAAGAGAGAATTGTAATTTGATTATCTGCATTTATTCTTATAATATTTATTCCAGCATGAAACTGGTGCATGTGTCGTCCTGAAGGCATGCTACTGGTGTGATCAGGTTCTTGCTTTTCTATGCAGTAACATATCTGCCAGTAGCCCAGTGGCCCCTGAACTTGAGTTGCTCTTCCCCAAAAAAAATAAAAACACTGCTGCCTTATGTTGCAGCTCTTCCCACTTCTCATTGGATGTCCTCTTTTTTTTTTTTTTTATGGGCCATTAAGAGGCAACCATGACAGTTAAACTGTCATCTGGGCCAGATTGATTCGGTTAGACCACATATGAGGCTGGGATTCCTTCGAAGCTATCTCGCTAAAGGACTGCAATTCACTCCCACCCTCCTGCAGATGTCAACCAACTGCAGAGAGCAGAGATGGTCAGTCCTGCTTTAGGCCCTGAGAAGGTATGGAAACACACATGGTCATGCCTGTTGTGTGTTGAATGGTGACAAGTTATGCTCTGTTCCAGTACAGTGCAGTCCACACAGGTTGGAGGGACACTCGGGAGGAAAAGTTTTGCAAAGGCGAGGAGCATTTTGGGCTCCTTGTAAAAGTGGGCCACCAATCCCTGTGGTGAGTGTAGTTTTTCTGGGGCAGGCTCTGTGATGGCGCTCACCCAGCCTGGATGAGAACAGACGCCCTCGTCCATCCATTTCAGAATGAGGTGTGGAGACTGTGCAGCTTGCACGCATTCTGCTGAAATGACTGCAGCTTGACTTGCTGGACTCTTTTAAAGGATCTACAAATATATTACTGACGCTTCTTGTTGGCGAGGTTGTCATTGCACTTCTGCTTCATCTCTGTCACACATACTAACTGGTATGAAATTAGTTATTTACTTATTTTCTTGTGTTTAAGTGAGTTTCGTGTCAGGAAAACAACAACAGTCTTTATATGTGGGCTTAATGAGTGTCTTCCTCTGACTTTTTTTTTTTTTTTTTTTTTGCACCCAAAACCCGAGCCCTGGAGTGAGAAGCAAACTGCTATTTAAAGATGGCACAACCCAGCCAGCTGCTGCCGTTTCCGCTCTCTTCATAATTGAATCAGCGCTAGTGGAACGCGCCAGGGAGGGTGTGTGCACTCTGCAGAAGATTACATAGTCGAGACCCGTAGGCAGTCTGAAACGGCTACTTTTACATACCTGATTGGTGTTTCTCACTGTTGGTGAGTGAATTTGAGGAAACCTGGAAGAAGCCAGAGTCTCATCTTGTGGCATTTGATGGAAAGCTGTTGTACCTAAAAAAGGATGTGGTTGCAAGTTTTCAAACAAGGTGGTACATCCTGGATCTATAACATTACAATCGATTTATAGAGTGAATAGTGATGGATGACTTGTGACTCTTGTATTTACCTTCTTCAGAATAATTAGGTCTAATTGGGAGCTTGTGTCATTAACTGTTTGTGTGTGTCATGCTTTCTTTGATCTTTTTGCCCTGGACCATCATCAGACTTGTGGTGGTCCTCAAAGGCTTCTGAGAATAAGTTATTCATGGTGAAGAAGACAGTCGGGAGCAGAGGTCTTGCACGTTTTGGAGAGTCTTGTGACTTTTATATTGATCTGCTCTCCGTGATGGAGGACAGGGGAGACGGTTAACAACTCAGAAGGGAACTAGGCCATCAACATCCCTTTTTTTATGGGCACGTTCTGTGACTCGCTATGAGCATGACAAGAACATTAAAAGTAACACAACAGTATTTAATCACAGCATCTTTATTTGAAATTAGTGTTTTAGTGGACAGGCAACAGTGCATGCTTATAAATGTGTTACATGAAGCTTAAGTGTGAGCAAACTCTCAGTATGTGTAGCTCTACCCCCTCTCTGCTTTTAATCTGCTCTTTCTTTCAGACCAGAGATATTTTCTGTTTCTGTGGAACATTCACCACTCTTTTTGATTATTTTGAGTCATCCAGCCAAGGCTGTGGCAAGCACTGGGTGGGAGTGTTAAAAAAAAAAATCCTCTCATATATTCAGTGATGGGGGTTCTCCTCCAGTCTCTTAGTCTGTTTTTGTGGTTCTGAAAACTATGTTACTTTCTGTTATGACAATATGCTTTCAGACAAGATTAAGAGTGTATATGATATCTTTGTGCCATTTTTCCGGGCTTCTTCTGTTCAGCTTTGACCTTGGTGGTGAACTGACCTGAAGAAGATGAGAGAACAGTATCCAAACCAGGAAGAATTTCAAAGGTGTTTGTGGACTACACCGATGTGCAATTAAAAAAAACAACAACATAGTTTTACTTCACTGTAGCAAATAATCATTTGATTGCATTCATAGTCATCATATGCCAAGAGGCTTGGTGTTGAATGTAAGCCCTCAAGGCTGCAGTTGGGTTAGACCAGTAATTATTTCAAATGTAAGATCATATGAAGCCCCAGTAGACCACCAGATGAATACTTTATACTAAAATTCATCAGTAATGTTGGGAGAGAGAGCGAAGAAGTTTTGCAGGCTTGTTTGGGGGTTTGAGGCTGGCCATAATACATGTTTTTATGACTACTCAGTTGTGCACAAGGCATCTTCACTCCCTTTTGCATTAGCCTTGTTATATCTACTTATGTAGCTATTATTATTTTCATTTTATGTTTATTGGTAGCAATATTTTTTAATTCCGTCAACAGTGATTTGATCGTGAAGAGTGAGCTGCCATTGTTGCAGCGTTTAAAAGGCACATTCGAACCATACAGGTGTTTGAGGATTAGGGATTGAGGAAGTCCTCCAACGAACAGCATCCTTTCATGGACTTTTTCTCCTGTTACATTCACACTGCAGATGGGAAAGCAGAAGTTTCAGAACACCCAGAAACAGCTATGTTACTGGGATCTCTGGGGTTTACAGAGGATGGTCCAAAAAAAAAAAAAGGAAACCATCCAGTGAGTATCAGTTCTCTGACTGAAAATGTCTTGTTATTGGCAGAGGTCAGGGAAGAATGGTCAGGTTGGTTCAAGATGATAGACAGGTGGCTGCAATTTAAAAAAGAGAAGAAAAATAACTCTTGTTACCGTACAGCCAAGATATGCAGAAGAGCACCTCTGACCACACAAAATGTCAAACCTTGAAGCAGATAGGCTTTAGCTGCAGAACCCATGATGTGCCACTCCTGTCATCTAGAAATAGGTAAGAAGATTGGTTAATGTCGCCTGGGCTGAGTCTTTTCTTTTCTCCTGCAACATTAGTGTAAACAACATGAAAGCAGGGATCCATTCTGCCTTTCTATCACACTGCTGATGGTAGTCTAATGTGTTGGACATATTCTGTTCGCATACTTCAGCCCTGCTAGTGGTACCAACTGATATATGTTTAAATGCTATGGTCTACCAGTATATATATGTGTGTGTGTGTGTATGTGTATATGTATGTGTATATATATATATATATATATATATATATATATATATATATATATATATATATATATCGTGTTCTTCCCTTTTATGACCACAGTGTATCTGTCTTCTGAAAGCTACTTCCAGGAGGATAATGCACCACATCACAAAGCTCAGCTCATCATGAAATGGGCTCTTGTGTGTTACAATGTACAAGAAACTGTACACAGTACTCAAATGGCCTCCACAGTCACCAGATCTCAATCCAATAGTGTTCCTTTGGGACGGGAACGGAAGATTCGTATCACGGATGAGCAGCCACCAAATCTGCAGCAACTGTGTGGTGTTGTCATGTCAGTATGGACCAAGTTCTCTGAGGAATGTTTAAAAAGGGATGATAATGGTAAAACCATACAATAAAGGCAGTTCTGAGGGTGAAAGGGAGTCTAACTCTGTGCACCTAAAGAATACATCATTTTCTGTTTGCACTACATATTTAGGAGATTTAGCCCTTTAAACCTCATAGTTGTGAATTTTCTTTCTTCCTTCCTTTTTTTTTTTTTTAAAATCATTTCATAACATTGTAGTGTGCATTTTGTGTACTGCAACATGTTGCTTCTGGATGGCAATTACCTCAGTTGCACCTGCCAAAACAGTGCTTCTTTATTTGTTTCATGCACACAAACATGCACAATCCTTATGATACTCGCAAGAAAGTTGGTAATCCACTCTTTGCATTATATTGTGGCATAATTGGATTGTAGTGCTTTTATAGAGTAGGCTACATTTTTGAAAATGGCTTGAGTCATCCTAAACAAGGGTGAGTCATGGCTGAGAACTTTATGGCAAACTTCATCACATTATTTTAACACACTTTTTAAATGCAGAATTGACTCCCACGCACTGGTGGCTAATCCAGGGCGTACTTGGCCTCTTGCCTAATGACAGCAGGGTTAGGCTCCAGTTTTTAATCTATTTTCCAAGTATGGCAGAATCAATGCAAAACTCCCAAAGATCTTTCAGAAGAACATAATGATGTGAAAATATTCAGGGAGTCTCATCTGAACTGTCTGTGGCCGAGTCCAGAAGGAGCTCATGGAAGGATGTGACCTTTGAGCTTTAGGATAGCACTACATGTGAAACTGCCATGTCACCTTAATCACTATAACCACATGTCAAGAGCTCATCTCGTACGGAGGGAAAATAGTGGGCACTTCTTCTGTGATCAGAGGAGTCCACCTTTCAGCTTCAGGAAAATGATCAATGAGTTCCACATGCCTGAGATGAGGGAGACCTTTCAAGCTTTGATCAATGAAAATATGTTTGGCTGGCCTGCAGTCAAGCTCAGCCTCTTATTGAAAACATATTTTGACTGCTGAAATGGGCACAGATTCCTGCAAAACTGGAAGAGCTGCTGTCTTGCATTCCCAAACGTTTAAGTTGAAGGTATTTTATGTATTTTATGTTTTTGATTAACTGAATTTTTTTTTTTCAGAGGGTTTAAGATCGGTGTGGTTGCTGCCATCAGCATGCAGGGAACTTGAAAAATATTCATCTAAACTGCTGCTGAGGACCCCCACCATCCCACCCATGACTTTCTCAAGTGTAAGTCTTTACTCGTGTAGATATTTACACGAAGACACAATTAAATCAGCTGAAATGATTGTCAAATTCAAGAAAACTAAATGGTGAAAAGTATAGGCCCCACTCCTCCCAAGGCTTTAAACAGAATGAAGCAGAGATATCGAAACTCCTTTTGCAGCAGTGATTTCAAACAAGCACTTTTGGTAGTTCTAGATCAGACCAGCAGAGGAGGAGTTTTTGACATTCCTCTTTTCACAACTTCTTCAGCTTAAGTCTGGGCTCTGATGGTACCGCTCAAAAAGATGAGTTTTCCTTTTTCTGACTCTTCTCTGTGATTGATTTACATTGATGCTTTGAGGGACTGTCCTACTGTATCACCCAACTTCTACTAAGCTTCACCTGGTGGACAAACAACATCCTGTAGGATTATTTGGTAAATTTGGGAATTCATCCTCCATTTGGTGATGGCAAGTGGTCCAGGTCCTGAGGGAGCGAAGCAAACCGAAGTCTGGTCTCATAGGAGTAGCCAAAGTATTAGATTGAGTCCATTTATAGATATTTGCCTAAATGTTGATTGATGGGTGTGTTTGAGGTTACACTGTATCCATTTCCAGCCTCAAGCAGATCAGCTACTCTTGATCATGAGCCTACAGAGATTTTCTTTTTGCAAAGCTAAAAGGTTAACATCAGGAGATGGTTCTAAGGAAGAGCAAACAAGTAGCTCTAAACTACACCTCCAAACTTATTTCATTAATTGGATTTCAGTTTTACAAACTGACTCCAATTAACTTTTGTTGAGGTACACAGTCTATGTTCACTTCTTTTTCTACCAAAATTGTGACTATTTAATGGGTGTTGAATAAAGACACAAGAATTAATAATTGTGTGTTATCGTCTTAAGCACATTACATTTGTCTGTCACTGTAATTTAGTTCATTCCAAGTAGTTAACTTTTTTTTAAACTTTAATTATTGACCTTTATTTTAGCCAGAGGAAAGTAAATACATAGTGTATGTTTTCTTTTCTTTTACTGCTTCTAATGAAACTTCAATGTGGCTTCAAGAGAAACTTTTGAGACTAACTGTTAGGAAGCAAGCTCATGAATCCTAAAACAGTTCAAGGAAAAAAAATAATATAGCTACACTCAGCTCTTGGCTTGTATTTAAAGCTGCTGTTGATTGTCAAACTCTTGTTTTTCAGGGACTGGTGATTGGCATGCTTCAAACTCTGTGATGGAAAATCGTGGTGAGTACTGAGTGACTTTCTGTGGTCTTTTTAAGTGCAGTGGTAATATGTAGAGAAAAGCCTGGACCCACTCATCTCGCTGTGCATCCACAGTGTTTATGGGGATTGTCTAGCTAGTCTCTGCACATTTTATGAGCCAGTCACAGTCAGAACCACACATCTTTTCTAAATCCAGCCTCAGATTAAAAAGTGGTTTTCCCTCCTAAACCTTTTTTTTTTTCAGATCATTGTCAAGTCACAAAGTTCATTTTTCCAAATTTGACTTTCAGAATATGGGTTAAAGAGTTGCTTTTGTCTCCCAGTGTTAACACTTTCACATCGGTTCTTCTTTTTCTGATAACCAGGTGTGGAGGAAAAGGAAGCACTGACCTTTTGTAGTGTGCCCCGGCTGGGTTTGGACTCACAATTAACAACAGTTCCCTTTTTCTGTTAAAAACAAAACACAACATTTATAGATACAGCAGTGGTCAGCAATCAGTAGACACCTTTAAGGCTTCCTGTGGACACTTCACAATAAAAGTAATACGTGGTTATTGTCACTACATGATTGAGTTTATATCTAACTGACAAATTTTGAGGTGTTATTTTCAAAAAGAGGAAAAAACAAACAAATAACCTTGGTTTACTTTGAAATGATTAATAGCCCATTTGTGTAAATTAGAAATTACATTTAATAAGAGTATACATGCTACTATGTTCACGCACTTGTTCACACGTGCTCATACCAAAGATGGCGGCGAAAACCAAAATGATCAAACCATGACAAGTATTAACTAGAGTTGATGCTGACAACAATCATATGTGTAACATGTTGTTTGTGTGTGTAATTGAGGAATCTCAAACACACCAAGTTGACACACATTGTTTGTAGGATCTATGTTGATTTTAAAGAAATTGCTTTAAATGTTAACATTTAAAGTTGTAATGGACAGTAAAATACAATGCACAAAACATCAGTCATGTGACCCATTGCTCTTTTGAAGAGCAGTTTCGAAGCCTTTTTTTCCCCCATACATTGTAAAATATATACCGGTATATATACTTTTCTCCTCGTCTGGTTCGCCGTCATGTTGCCATGGAGGCCGACAGGAACATGCCCACCACATGTCAATCAAAGTTTGCTGTGGCTACCAATTACCCCGGTTGATCCACATCGAGAAAGCTGCAGACCTGCCGCCGGGCATTTGCAGCAGAATATTCAGTTTCAGACATTGTTTCAGAGGCAAAATCAAAGGCTGAATTAGTATAAACTGCCGATTACTTCCTTAACTTTGTATTATGATGATGTAATAATGAGGAAGTGATAATGGCTAGCAATTGACTAAGTCAATATTGATTAAAAGGATATGCCTCATTTTAGAAAAGAAATGACCTATTATAAACTCAGCTGACGTGGTACCAAAAAGGGAACCCGCTCAGAATTGTCATGGACGTGAAATTAAAAATACAGACAAAAGCAGTTTTTTTTTGTTTTTTTTTAACCAGGGTTTTTAAAACGGACAAAAGCAGTTTATAAAAAAGTGCTCAAAAACATGGGATGTTGAAATGGACATTATTTTGTGTTAGAATTACTCAGATCAACATAAGTTGTTGCTTGCTGGACCAAAGTTTGCCCTCTCTAGACTTTTAGGACATGTTTTTGACATATAACAATACAACAACAACCTTGAACTCGCTAAGATGCTTGATGTTGATGGGCTGTCTTGATTGAGCCGCTGTGTTACACTGGTCAGGGATGTTGTCTCTGGATTGGCAGACCTAGATGGTGGTGCTTCTCTTTAAAATGGGAGACTAGAGGGTGTGTTCTCACTACAAGACAATCACAGTTCTCGGCCAACCTGGGAAAGTCTGTGTCATCTTCACACTACCAGCAGGAAGCCAGATCCATGTCTGGTTGGTGTTGGATGCCTTTTGTCACCGATTATGTCTATAATATTTATGAACAGAATTTTTACTTACCGCTGGTTTCTGTTGGTAGTGACTGGAAGAAGGAGATCTAAAATACAGTCAAAATGGGCCGTCTCCAAAGGGAGGCTGTGCTAAGGCTTAGTGACGGAGTCCAGATCTCAGTCATCCAGGAGGTATCTAAGAATCAAGTCACTTCTCAGTTGAGGTGGTTTTGGTATTTGGTTTGGATGCCTGCTTGAGCACCTAACAGAGGATGTTTTTGGACATTTCCCACTGGAAGGAGACCTCAGGGCAAACCCAGGAATTGCTGGAAAGGTTGCATCTGTTGTTTGGCTTGGGAACGCCTTGGTGTCTCCCTGGTAGAGCTAGAAGAGATGGCTGGGGGCAGGGAGGCCTGGGGATCTGTGCTCAAGCTGTTGCCCAGCAACCCAGTCCTGAAAATGTTGCAGTGGGTGGATGTTTGTTATACTTATTTATTACAATTACATTAATCCTCCATTTCAAACTAAAAATTTTGGGGTTGACATTTGTCCCTCTTAGATTCTATATATATCTTAACACTTGACTTATTAGTCTATGTTTGGTTATTGTTGTTGTCATATAAATACCAAATTATGTTAAATTTGGTATTTATATGAATCCAGTCTAATATAGAAACATATATATATATATATATTTTTTTTTTAATTTGCCATAGGTCCCTAATAATAACTTTTCTTCTTTACGTATTTCAAAATATAAAGAGGTTTTACTCTGTTGCAGATTTAGGTCTGTGTGTCAGAGTTTATTGAAATTGTAAATTATTTCTTCTCTGCTATGACCAATCCAGTATCATCAATCTCATGATTTTATGTATTACTCCTCTTTTTCAGTTTCTGACCACAACGTTTTGAAATAATTGAGCATGTTTATTATTTTTGATTGGATTGCAGAAAAGAGTCGTCCTGGTTTCATTTATCATCAAATGTATATAATTTGTCACTGCACATGTTTTTTTGGTGTTTACTCGCATATTTTTCTTCAAGTTTGGCCTCAGGAATTTATGGATAGATTTATAAAGATGCTGTTTCTAATAAAGGAGGAGGAATTGTGTTATTTGCTACTTTTATAGTTTGAAATTCCTGAGGCGTTTGTGGAGCCGAAGCTAAAAATGGTTGATCAACACCTATGAGCAGAAGGGCTGTGTGTGTTTTTAAATGCTTTCAGTGTTTTTGTACTATTTATTTAACAATTGTATATTCTTGTATTTTGATGCCTGTTGTAGAGACTGATCTATGTTCTCATCTCTTCCTGTTTTTCAAACCTGGGATTTGTGCAACTCATGAAAAGTTACAAAAAAAAAAGAGAGATAACCAGCTGGTTGAAAGAAAAAAAAAAGTAATGGCATGCCTGATATTTAGTCTACAGAGATTATATTAATCATGAAAATTCAACTACAGGAAGACGAGAAAATAGGAGAAAATACAAACAGTTAGGGTGACAACAAGATTAACCGAGACAACGTTCTGAAGTTGGGGACATTTTGCAGAAAACAAGCCAACAAACCAGGTAAAATGTCAACCCTGATCTATAGCCTGTGTTACGGAAGAGATGACAGCAATAACTCTGGTTATACGCTGCTGTTCGCATGTTGAAAATGTGGACCACGATTGTAGATTAATTATTTCATGTTAAATGGCTGCTGGCGACTGTACCTTTCAACAACAACTACAAAAGCTCTGCAGTAACTAATTGTTAAAATTGTGATGAAATCTTGTGTACCAGGTAGCAACACAGATTTGAGGTTGTTTGTGTTTATTTTTAATAGTTTAACCCACAGATAAAATGGGTGTAAGTTATAGATGTGCTAATCACTTGGGCTCATTTTTAACTGAACTAAATGTTCTGTTATTGGTTCTAGTAGAGCTGCCACTGGTCTCCACTTTTCAGGTGATCAAAATATACTTTATATATATATGCGAATACAGCGGTATTTAATGTACTCTAACCAGGAAATTTCTATCTATCTGCCTTGTATTTCTTGCTTTTGAACTTTTTGGTTTCATTTGTCGCGATTGTTGTCCAGGTGTATTTGTGCAGGCAGGTCTGTTTTGGAGTTAGGGAAATTTTAGTTTTTTCTAAACCGAATACCTTGCCTTCTTCAATCAAGACTCTTGCTTTTATTTTTCACCTCTGGTTTTGGCTATTTTTGTTTTAAAGTTGGTCTGCTGCTCTAGTGCGACATCTATTGGTTTCAAAGGTCACGCTTTATACTTTAGGAAAAAAAAATAAAAGAGCAGAGCTTTACAGCACTGTCCCTTCTGGCATGTTCAAACTCCCACCATGACGGACAAGGCTTAGTAAATATGAGTACATATGTCTCTACCTGAGTCACTGTGCCCGCCCGCTGAAGTCGCCTGGCCCAGTCTGTTATCCAGGTCAGGCCAACAGGTTCTGGGCTCATGCAGATTGGCTCAGATCTCTCTGGAAGTCGGCCCGGTGTGGAGACTGTATGTGGGGCACAGGGAGAGAAAGGGAACACTGCTGAACACGCTGTAGCTCTCCGTCTTTGGCTGCATCTCGAGCTGCTTCTAAATTCTCTGAAAACTCGGATCTATCAAGCCATAATGACACAGCTTGATACACTGGACTCCTCTGAAATACACACGGCCAAGCTTTTGTGAAGGCACTCAGACCTCACCAGAAATCAAAGCACTAATGCAGAGGGTCTGGTTCGCATTCCTTTTGTGTTTTTTGAGAGGTCCTTTTTCTGCTCGCTCTGCTTTTCTATATTCAAGACCCAAACAGGAATGTTCTTCTTAGGCAGTGTGTTTCAAAGTCATACAAATGCCGCCAGCTCTGCTGAAATTGTGATAAGAGCCCCGGAGATGTGTATAAAATGGTGTCTGGAGGCACGAGGGGTGTTGAGGAGCATGATAAACACTGTCTTTTTAGCTCTGAAAAACAGCAATAGACAAGTATTAGTCTGCATACCGGATGCAGAAATAGGAGCATACGTCTTTATTAACTTAAACTTGACTTAACTCAGTTATCTGACCAATTTGTTGACTCTTCTGACATTCTTTCTGAAATAGTTTCAGCTTCGTTCTTCTGGGATTCATGTGTTCTGCTGATGTTCAAACATTTGAAAGGGATCGGCCTTCCTGTGTTGCTTCCACTGAAGGTCGTGCCTCTGGTCCTGAGCTTTACATCCACTCATTGAGGACTAATGTCCTCAGTGAGTGGATGTAAAGCTGCACAGAGTGATTAAAGATCTTTGCTCTTTTGCTCAGATCTTCTGACAGTTTCAAAGAGTCATACATTTTAAACTTTTGTGGGCATAGTTTGTGGTTTGACCTCTCCTGCTTTTAAATGAAGTTGAATCTTCTGTGTTAAGTATTTTTATTTCACTAGTTCATAGTTTCTTGATATTGTACGTATATTATTGAATGCACACATCGGGCCCCATACCACAGCACACACATCAAATTGAAAACATAAGTCGCCTTTCTCCCAGGAATGGTAGGCATCCCTCAGTGAATGCTGACCTGTACTACGAGCCAAGGAGGGAGGGTCATTGAATGAGGGGGAGAAGGAGTCCTGCTCCTGCAGGGAGGGAAGGTCTTAAGGAGATTGCGAGAGGGAGGGACGGGGGAAGGACTGAAGTGAACGGCAAAGACGTACAGATGAGAGAAGGACAAAGAAGAGGAAAACATTTGAGCGAGCAAGGAGGTTTTTTTTGTGTGTGTGTGTCGAGAGCACAGGTGCAGCTGCTGATCTGCACATTGAAGTGCACGCGTTCCTGGGTGCAGGACAGGTAGAAGCCCCTCAGGGGCTGGATCATGGGACAGAGTCTTCATGTGGAGATCCCAGCTCAGGACCCACATCAGCGCAACAATGGCGGTGAGTTTCTGGGCATACTTAAGCACACTTTCTGTGCTTTACATAACTAGGTTTAATGCGCACAGCTTAAAACTATTCTTTTATTTGTCAGCGTTTCAAAGCCTTAAAGTATCAAGGAGAAAAGAAGGCTGAAGATTGTGTAATCAACTTCACACACTCTGCTTTCTCTCTCCTCCTCCTTCACTTTCACCACCACAAGGAATGTTAAATCGCTTGGACCACGTGAACACATCGCAACTGTGTTTTTACACACTCGTGTACACGCGCTGCACATTCATTTTCGTCTGTTACACTTCACAGAACAGCTGTCTGCTTAAAGAAGTAAAATCAGGAATTTTGTTTTGCATAATGCTGAATACCACATATTTAACCACAGAGCCTATCGTTTTGGGCTCGACAAAGTACCAAGTAATAAATGAGTAGAGGACAGAAATGTATTATGTAACACAATATTCTGATGTTATTTATGTAAATCATTAGCGAATGATTTTTACGGAGCAAAAGTCTCCACAAAAAGTGGCCCAGTGATTAATAACCACTGTTCTCAATTAAGCAGATTAAATTTCATAATCTACCCTGGCATGAGTATGGGTTCTAATGAGCTTGGAGGTATTTGCCAGCTGTTTGAAAGCTTTTCAAGTGGAAGTGGATGTCTTTTGTGAATGATCAGGATGGCTTTGCTTGCAGACCCATTAAAGTCAGGACTCCTCTAAGTAAATGCTCACCTGACAAGGCCATGACTCACTGAATCATGAGGTCAAAGGTAATGTGGCCTCTCGGGGAGATGCCTCAGACAGAACTAAGAGCCACATCAGAAGAGCATTCGCACAGTCCCACTCCCCCATGTTTCCAGACTGCCCGGTCTTATCTCTGCAGGGCCTCTGATCACAGAGTCTGACCACGTGAATTCTGTTTTTTTTTTTTTTGTTTTTTTGTTTTTTTTTTGATGAATGGCAGTGTGTTTGTACTGTTATTTACGAACTTCACTAGTGTCTTCATACCTTGTAGCTTAAAGTTTCTGCAGTCTCTGTGGTGGACCGTGTTATTGAGTATGAGGGGAAGAGGCTGTCTTTGTTCTCAGGGAGGAAACAGCACTCCACCCTGATTGTGTGACTGTGTTTCCAGTTCCCCCCACCACTCTCCATAACATCTGTAGTTATTTCTCCTGTACTCCCATTACAAAAATCACAGCCGCACACACGGCCAGGACACAGCAGAGCTCTTCGCGCTCTCAGCCGCAACAATGACGTGCTGAAGAATTTCTCTCTGTATCTGTGAGGAATCGTTTTCAGTGGATTCACAGTTTCTTGAACGTGACAGAGTTGAATGTTCTGTCCTTTTTTTCTTAATTTCTTGTGATTTTTTTTTATTTATTTATTTATTTTTTATTGTGGATAGACAAATATCTTTTTCAAATGGATGCAAGCTGCATGAGTCTTCTCTGATATTCGTCTCAGCGGTGCTTTGTGTGTGCGGGCCTGACACAACCAGCTCTTATCCTGCTTCACCAGCTCAGCAGAGCAACTGTAACAGAGGCGTTTCTGACAGGCATTTCTGTCTGCACCGCGTGAGAACCTCAGTTCTGGATCACAGAGAAGCTGTCTTGAGCAATGCTTAATCTGGATGTTATGGCAGCTGGTCTGAATCCTTAGATTTCTACCTCGCTGAGATAAGCTGGATTTCTACGGTGTGGACCTGTCTCATGAGTCTGGACTTTCTCTTCTGTTGTTTTCCTCTGGAACGCTACTGCTCTGCGCTTTCTTTCTTTATGATTTGACTGCCGGGATACACACGGAGAAGTTGAATTTTGAAGTTGCCGGATGCTTCCTGCTTCTCCATGGCATGCTGTTTCAGGTCCCACCATCATGGAAGCTGGACTCTTAACATCCCACTTCCAGGTAGATTGTCTGTTTTCAGATGGGCAGATGTAGAAACGTAACTTTTCAACTGGCTGTAGGATACAAATTTCAAGGACTCTGATTTGAACCTAGTCAGGCCTTTAAACTCTGTGTAAGTTCAGATTTTACTCTGCCAGCAGTGTGTAGTGACGGTTAGAGTCTGTTCTTCAGCTACAAAAATGGGTTTGAGTCCTGCGCTAGCAGCCATCCTCTGTGATAAAACATCTTTCAGCAAAACGCTACCACCCTGGCTGCATCACAGATGTTGGTCCTAGCTAACCCTAACCTGCTGTGTGAGTGAAATTTTTAGCTTCTAGGGATGATATTACTGTTGTACTTTTTGCTCTTGTGTAACTTAGAGGCCTGCTAAGTAAGCTAGGTCAGTATTGGAAATCAGATCGAACGGTTCTGCCGATGCTGAGACATCCTGTGTGTGCATAAGTCTGGATGTTTTAAATCGGACCGTTCTCCTTCCAGTGGTAAATATTACGTCTGCTGAATACAGCAGCTGCAGCCTTTACAGAGAGCTAATGTTCGAAACTCTCTCCTAAGTCAGCACTTCGTCAGATGGCCTGTCAATCACGTGTAGCAGACTATTTAGCCATTACTGCAGAAACCATTTAATGGAGTACTTCCAACCTTTGTGACAACTCGTAATGATCAGCGTTCCCTAAAAGGCCTTGCTTCCTGACTGTTAGCTGTGTATATGTATCATGAATGACAGCCTTTTTCTTCTGCATCTGTGTGCGCTCCTCTTCTCGCCAGAGGCAGTGAGGGCTCAGAGTCTGATAAGGCGCTAGTCTCCATCCAGCTAAGGAATGTGAACACTTGACAGTGAGAAACGCTGGCTAAATGCCAGTGTCAGATCAGTCCTGCTAACTGTGGCTATGTGGAGGGCTCTATGAGCCTTCAGCATCACCCTGCCAAAGCACACTCAGTCCCTGAGAGTTAACGGCTCAAGATAATGCCATCCTTAATGAGCCAGGCCATTTTTACAATGGCAACAAGGCTCAGTTGGACTAGAAAGCTATACTGACAGATTGTGTCGCCTGCTGACGGACCTATGCTCCCATTTTTCAGGTTCTGGTGTCTTGTTTTCCGCCTCAAAGAACTTTGCTAACGCCTTAAGAACAGTTGGATTTACACTTGATTCCTGTATTTGCTTTTAGATGATGAAACTGACCAGCACCACAGTACAATGGTGGGAGAAGGGGGCAGCACAGGGGACATCACCCCTCCCCCAAAGCGCAAAGGCAAGCTTTCTACCCTTGGCAAGATCTTCAAACCCTGGAAGTGGCGGAAAAAGAAAAGCAGCGAGAAGTTCAAGGAAACTTCCGAAGGTTTGTGTTGTAAACTCATTGTGTTTGTAGTGTGAGTGGACTCCACCTTTCCTTTGACCCGAGTCTTAGTGATTTACATTCAACTTTCAGCTGAATTGATCAAAGTTCATGTTTCTCCCCAAAGGTTACCCTCCACTCTGGCTCTCCAGATGTTTTCAGTGCCGTTGAGAAAATATTCTTATGACATCCCTTTATACTTTTGTGTCTCGGAGTTAATAAACTTGGTATAAATTCTGTTTATAAATGGCAGAGCTGGAGAGAAAGATGTCGACAAGGCGTACGCGGCAGGAGCTTATAGAGCAGGGGGTGCTGAAGGAGATCCCCGACAACGGTAAGAGGACTTCTGTGATTCAGCTGATCTTTTTGCACTGTGGTGTCTGTTTCTGATGAGAGCGGTCTTGAGGCGCTCACACCCACACTGATGCTACCGCTAAGCCATCAGGACATTACGGCAGGAGCTCCATCAAACAGGTGTCTCTCATTCTAAAACAGCAAATACACTTGCTGTTTTCAGTAATGGATTATCTGTTAAAAATTACATGCCACTCTCCAGAGCTGAGGAAAAGTGGAACAAATTGTACCCTGCAGCAAAATAGCTTAGAGAGGGGTGTATGCAAGCTGCAAGCTTTCTGCTGGCCCCACTGTTGCAGTAGCCCATTTATTAAACCTACAGCTGCTCCTTCATCACATCAGTAAACACTGAATGTGTCTATGTGACTTGAATTAAGGGCATCTTCCTTTTTATATACTGTTATAGTCTTTAAAAAAAAACGCAAACCATAAAGAAAATCTATTTGTATAGCACATTTCATGTTCAAAGCAAACCAAAAAACTTTTTAAGATGTCGTTTCAGTAGGGAAAAAGCTACATTTGGCATTTGAGAAGCTGGAAATAGCTTGTGTTTGATGATTTAATAAAATTTATTTCTCAATAATCAGTTGTTATGTTCTTCCTCCTTTGTGATCAAACAAGACACCATCAGTTCATAACAGAATAGTATACATTTTAATTTCTTGTTTGACCAGATCTTTTTTAATTTTGACAACTGTGTTCACCAAGGACTTGTGTTTATTTTGGTCAACCATTTCAGACGGAGATGCACAAAATGTGAAACAGTCCTATGTGAAGAATGGCCATACTTTGCCAGTTGTCAGTGGAGGAGGAGGAGTTGCCACTAGCAGCAGGAGCCCATGCAACCAGGGCAAACTTCCCTCAGAGACAGACTACAGGAAGAACCCTGCGTGGCTCACCCAACCAGACGATCGCAGGGGGCAGTCGCCCTCTGACGGAGACCGCCGTGGAGCTTCAGGCTCCAGGGGCACAGGACTTACTGAAGAAGGACGGAGAAGTGGAGGGATGGGGCCACGGGCACATGGGGAGGGAGAGTGGAAATCTAACCTGGCCTGGCAGGGTCAGGTCCATGGCCAGATGGACGAGGGCAGACGTGGGGGCAGGCTTCACCCCGAGGATGGGCAGAAGAGGCCGGGCCTGCAGAAGGCTCCATCAGAGGATGGCAGGAGGAGTCGGCCTGCAGAAGCAGACTGGAAGCCTACACTCCCTCGACATGCATCTGCAGAGGAGGGAAGGGCCCGCAGAGGTGAGTCTCTCCTCTTCTCTGGTGTTTTTAGGTTTTTACAACAGTTTTGGAAATCTGTGATCATAAGATCCCTGTTGAGTTTCTGTCACTGCAACTGTCAAAGATGAAGTTCGCATTTCTAAGTTGACCTCATTCATATGTGTGTGACTATAGCAGGTGGTTCTTCAGTCTGTATTTTTTCCTTTCATCTTGCTGTCACTTTGCAGCTTATGTGCTGTCCTCCCAGATATAGACAGGCTCCTGTCGGCTCCCAGGAGTCCTGCTCCAGCTACGCTTTCTTATTCAGGAACATGAGGGAATAGCTCGTCCTCTCTTCTCCTTTTCTAATTAATGTGTCAAGATCACAACGCCCATTATTGCCCCTTAACACTCACACTGTTGGCTCAGTGATAATTGTGAGGAGCCACAGTTAATAGATTTCTCTGAAAAATATAAATTGAAAAGTAAGTTGTGCTGTTTCAAGCCTTGTATGTCCAGTCATCACTCAGTCGTGATCTTAGACTTAAATCTTTTAGAGCTGAAGTTCTTATCTGTGTGCAAAAGTGTGTCATGAGAAGATTCACAACTGAAAAGTGGAAGGAGGATGAAATGCTTTGTTTTAAAAATGACAGTGAGTATTGCCATAAGTGAACTAGTAATCAACTTCTCACATTTTTGAACACGAGTGGATATTTTCTGCTTTTATGTCCCACTTTGGCCAATCCCTCTGTCTCACCTTGTATTCTCCTTTATTTCCTTTCTCTCTTGTGTTACATTCTTTCTATTCCATTTTCTTCCCAACGTATCCTGCTTTCTGTGCTCAGTTTCTCTCCATCTCCCCCCTGTACTTCACTCTCACGTCCTGCTTTCCTCTGGATTATTTCCTCTTCACTTGCATGACGTCATGGGGATGAAGGTTCATCTGTAAATAAACAGCCGTAAAAACTTCAGAGCTGAGGCTTTGAGGAATGGCGTGGGAGCAAGCAGCAGCGTGGGGGGCTGCGGTAGGGTGGGCAGAGGGGGGCAGGTTTTTGGTGGTAATTGCAGCCGCCTACTCTGTTTATCTTCAGAGCTGATCCCCAGATAGTGCAATTTTCAAACATGCGCTTCTACCGGGAGCACGGAGAATGGTGGAGCAGACTGGAAGCAGAGAATGCTTCATTTCTCAGTCTCTGATCTGAAACATTTATAGCAATGCCGAGAAGTAGTTTAGTGAAGCAGCGGTCCCAGTTCAGTCTATTATTGATTAGAGATGAGAGAACATCTTACGTGTTCCTGCCTCTGGCTGTCACAATAATGCAGTTTTAGTTGATTACTTGTCAAATAAATCATTGCTGTTAGTAAAGTAGTTGTTGTTTTCCGTTCTTCTCTATTGCATTAATATAACTTGATAATATAACTAATAATAATAATAATAAAAAGGTTTGGGACAGTATGGAAAAAGCATTATTTAGTAATGTAAATCATTCTTGCCTTTCAGCCCAGCTACACATCCCAAAAAAGAGATTGTATGACAACAATTCTTACTGACATCATTGATGTTGAGAATTTTTATAAAAACTGATATAAAAGCAATTTACACAAAAGGCTGAGGTTCTGAGAAGTAGAGATGAATAGACAATCTCCAATTAGTCAGCAAATATTTGAGAAACTCAAAGAGCAACGGTAAAAAATCTCTGGTTTCCAATCTTTCAGATAGTACCGCATCAAGAACTGTTATTCATCAACAGCTGATGTAACCACATAATCACTGGATTACTCTGGAAATCCTTTGTCAGGGACTACAATACTGATCACAATACATTCACAAATGCTACTTAATACTGTGCTGTGAATAAAAGAGGCCTTGATTTTGTCTTGTTCAGGGGTGGCATTGACATCTCAGAGCTTGGAGGCAACTGCAATAATCCATCACGCCTTAAAAATGTGTATCGTGGTCACATGTGTCATAATTAAAGATCTTTTTGATCCAAAATAAAGATTCTAGATTAAAAGAAATGGCCAATGTGTGCTCTGAACCAAAAACAAAAAGGACCATGCAGACTGTTATCAGCAACAAGTCCAAAAGCCAGACTCTGTTTGTACTGGATTGTATCAGTGCCTAAATGTAACTGATACTGTACATTGAGGTTTTAGAGTGATCTATGCTGCTTTCAAGATAACAACTTTTCCAGGGATGTCGGTGCATTTTTCAGTAAGAGGATTCAATACCACACCCTGCACACTTTAACAAAGCCCTGGCTGAAGAAGAAGATGGTGGTATGGGGTCTGTACAGGCCTGCATGCAGTTCTGACTTGTACGTGATGGAGAATGTGTGGAGAATTTTGAAATCTAAAATATGAGAATGACCAGGAACTATTGCATACCTTAATACAGGTTTGCAGAGGGGATAGGACAAAATAACTCCTGAAATACTTGGTTATCTTGGTGCAAGAAAAGCTTTTGAGTATTTTGAAATGGAATAGCGGTCATCCTGATTGTTTTTTGCATGGGTTGGAGGCCTGAAATGCAGAAAGGGATCTATAATAACAAATAAAATGAAGCTGACATGAAAAATCGTGACATATCATGAATTTATACTGTATACAATAACGCAACTTATATCATCTTCTATCCTTTCTCCCTTACTGTCACTATGTTTTCAGATCTGAGCTATAAATAATAAGTGCAGTTGGACCATGTAAAGTTTATAAGAAATTTGAATAATCACTTTAGTAATAAACAGTTTGTGGACCACAAACCAGACAAACTCCACATGTAGCGTTGGAGACATATTCACCTTGTCCCATCCCAGATTTTATTCTCCTTAAGCACCCCTTTTTACTCTGAGAGGGAGCCTAAGTCACAAAATGAGCATTTGCTTTATGTTAGATTTGAAAATTGTATTTTAGCTCCATAAACTCATTAAGACATTGTTTACTGGTGCTTTTTTTTATTACCATCTTTATTCTGTAAAAATGACAAATAGCCTCTTTCCATTTATTGGGCTCTCCTTTATTGTTGTTTTATACACAGATGTAAACACAGCCAGTGCTGCGCTGTTTAGCTTTATAATCAATTCTACTGGATTAATGACAATATTTCTTCATTTTATTAGAACTTTTAAGAGATAGTTTGTGGATTTAATGTCAAAAATGCCATTAAATGACTGCAGACGAAGGGACTGTAATAAGATGTGATTTTGAAAAAGCATCAGTCAAATCTCCATCTCTGGAAAAACAACAGGAAAATAGTAATAAAAATATAACACTCTTAGATGTTTTTTTACACATGAATGGAAGTTACTCTGGTGTAAAATTTTGTGCTTGGGTCAAAAATTAAAAAAAAAAAAAAAAAAAATTCAGATGGATCTAGTCCTGCCACATGAAATATTAAGGAGGATGTTTTCTTCACGTCAGTTAAATTAAGTCATTTTTAAAGTTGTTTAGCTGGAATTCACTTTGATTACGTAACACT
Organism: Zenarchopterus dispar; assembly: GCA_028564865.1. Lineage (NCBI taxonomy): Eukaryota > Metazoa > Chordata > Actinopteri > Beloniformes > Zenarchopteridae > Zenarchopterus > Zenarchopterus dispar. Next base: position 11,362 of record JAOWBL010000008.1, on the reverse strand, counting down.
TTCCTGTGGTGCTTTATTTTCATAGAGTCAGACAGTCATTTTGGCCCGGACCCAGAGGCCCTGCAGGATACGCTGCGGGAACCTCTGCCACCCAAACAGTCAGTCATGGCTCCAAAGTGGTTAATGAGCTCAACTCCTGAACCTGGCAATGAAGGTCCACATCGGATAACATCCAGTCACCCCGCCGCCCAGTACTCCTCTCCATCAGCTGCAACATCTAAACCCGTTCGCTCCGTGTCTTCTGCGGGTGCCAGTACTCAACAGTCCTCAGCTTCACCCCTGACCTCCACCTCCCAGGCCACCAAGCAGCCCCCTTTGCCACCGCCCAAGCCCGTGAACAGAGGCAACGCAGCCATGTTGGGTAAATCCTTGTAGACAGATTACATGAAGACAAAACTTCAATCTATGCAATTGTAAATGTGAATTATAACCACTCAAATGTCTCCTCACTTTACATGTGTGAAATAGGTTGAATTGATGGTAAAATGGAAGACTCAGACAAGCATTAGAAACATACACATTCACACATCCTTGTAATGATGTTATCTGAACAGCTTGAGCAGCTTTTCCCCAGCTAGTTAATTATTATGCCTGGACTACTTCAGCAGCAACATTTCCAGTGTTTTACACTCAGAAGTGAACAGGGACTCTTGTGCCTGTGGGCTGCCGCTGCTTCAGTGCAGGCACTGTAGAGGTGCTTGATGTTTGCTGTGAATTTGTCTCATCTGGGAACCCGATTTCATTCCCACTTGGGCAGGGCTTTCTACTTTGAATTTTTTTTTTTTTTTTTTTAAATCTTACCAGCCCCTCCCCCGAGCCGACACCTTATCGTGGTGGAGGGGTTTGAGTGTTCCAATGATCCTAGGAGCTCAGTTGTCCGGGGCGTA